>JABYQO010000066.1:0-62583 GCA_022606155.1 Trametes elegans | reverse complement strand
GCGTGCCTTCACAGAGTTCAGCGAGACGGCCGACAGATTGAGAGTGAAACTCTCAGCCCCGGGCAGCCGGCACGCACGCACAAAGGCGGCGGCGTTAACCAGCGTAATCCGGGGTTCGAAGGGAGGTCCGAAGGAGTGTCCGACAGGGGGTCCGAAGAAGGGTCCGAGGGGGGAGAGGTCGTAGGAATACGACTCTGCCGGGGGACTCCGACCACGACGGACGGAGGTCCGGACAGAGAAGCCGAGGGCGCCAGGGGTTCCGAAGGTACAGGACGCGTCGGAGGCACCGTCCGGAATTGGATGCTGCGCTTCTTCCAGTCAATCAAGGGATTGTAAGCGGAGAGCCAGCTGTATCCCAGGACGGCGGAGACCGACTTGTCGAGCGGAGTTACGAAGAATTCGACCGACATGACCTCTCCCGAGGGAACTGAATGGGCAGGGTGGAAGTCCGAGAAATGACATGGTTTGACGAACCGTCAAATAGTTGTAAGCGGATGGGAGGTACAGGGTTCATCGGAAGTCCGTGGCGTTCTACGAAAGCCGAGTCCACGAAGCAGTGCGAAGACCCGGAGTCGACGAGCGCGCGGAATTCCGAACGGACGAGCTCGGAGAACAGGGTGACATGGAGGGACAGGGGATCGGAAAGAGCGGACGCGTTGAGCCGGAGTACCAAAGGGGTTCCGTGCCGGGAGGGTCAACGCAGTCCTCGCCTGACACGGAAGCCGAGGACTGCTGACTAGTTTTTTGGCTCCTCCACCGGCTCGGCGTCCTCCTGGACGTCCGACTGGAGGTCCGACGGCTCGAGTTCGGAGGTCTGAGCAGCGCGACCTTTGGCGGGGGAGGCGGACTTCTTCGGGCAGACCGCGGACACATGTCCGGCTCCGCCGCAGAAGAGGCAAAGGTTGTTTGCGAACCGGCGCTGCCGTTCCTCCTGAGTCAGCTTCCGTCCTTGCCCAGCTTGTCCGAGTAGGGCTTGGAGGTTGGCTTGGCTGGGGTCTTAGAAGGGGTCGGAGGGTTCCGGGAGGTGGAGGCGGACGACGGAGACTGCGGCAGGAGATGCGACTTGTACGGAGTTCCGGATCTTGGCTCCGAGGCGGTCTTTGCGGGGGTTGCTGACGACTTGTGACTTCCCGAAGACTCCCTGGCTTGCTCCGCCTTGCGTTCCCAGTACCGATGGTCCAGGGACTGCGCGAGGTTGCGGAGTTCCTCCAAGGAGTCCGGCTTGCCAACCTCGGAGATCCGATCCTTGAGCCGAGCTGGAAGTCCTTTGTAGAACTGGTACCGAAGAGCAGCTCTACCCCAGCGGACTTGCGTCGCGAGCCGAGTAAACTGGGTAATGTACTTTGCGATCCGCTGGTTATCCGCCATCCGGAGGTTCTCGAGGTCGTGTTCGGCTTGTCCGGTTACGTCGTAAGGGCCGAAGTTGACCCGGAGTTCCTCCTGGAACACCTCGTAGGAGTACAGGAATTCCGGCGGGTTTCCGGACTCGCGCTCTAGGAGGTATGGTTCGAACCAGGCGAGGGCCATACCCTTGAGGTAGGAGATGGCGTAGGTGACTTTCTTCTCGTCGGTATCGAACGTCCTAGGGCGGGCCTTGAAGACTAGTTCCAGCTGCATGAAGAACGAACGGAGCTTGGTGGGATCCAATCCGTCAAACTGGTCGGGCTCCCGAACATTGCTGTGTTCGGATGATGCGGACGGAGTTCCAGTGTGGGCAGCGGAAGAAGTCTGGGTGAGCCGGAGCGTCTGGGCGAGTAGCAGCATAGCCTGCGCCAGGTCCCGTTGGGGGTCGGATGGGGGTGCGGAAGTTGGATCGGGAAGGTGAGGTGGATATTCGCGGAGTTCCGGGGCTGGTGCGGCAGGCTGCGGGCTCGACCGAGACGGTGCGACGAAAGGGTTGTTGGGAGACGTCCGCGGGTTGCTGGAAGGATTACGAGGCGGGTTGGTGGGTGTGGATTGGGGAAAACCGAGTAGTGGAGCTCCGGGGAGGCGAGACGGAGCTGTCTCCGGAGTTCCAGCGTGTGACTCGGCTAAGGGGGACTGAGTGGAGACGTCGAGAAGTGGTTGCGAACCCGCGGGACGTGTGGGAGTGGTCGGATCCCCGACGGGGACCCAAATGCGACGCGCAGAGAATCCGGACCAAACGCCTTCGGGTTCCGTAGACATGACGAGACCCTCAGTGTGAGTTCGGATACACTGTTAGGACGCGTGCCGTGGGCCGACCGATGGACAAGGCGGGGTTCCGAGGGATGACCGGCGGAGTTCCGGCCACGACACGGGGGTGGTGGGGACTTGGCGAAACTATTGGTGACGCCCTGGGCGATCTCGTCGGGTGTCCCCTACTTACTAGAGTTCACCGACACGAGACGGAAGACCGAAGGTGTCCGACGGATGTCCGAGACGGGAGTCCGAGGAATGAGGTGTATTACGAGCAGAGTACCGGAGGGCGTAGAGTAACGGGAAGCAACGAGCAGAGAGTAAGGAACAAGTATCCGAACTGAGGCAAAGGCTACTACCAGCGCGCCTTATATACTAAGCGAGCCTAACATATAAGGAAGGGGGCTTGCGTCACGGACATCGGAACTCCGGTGGGTCCGAGGTCCCTTGACGCAAGCCAAGAGAATAAAGCTTCTACTAGGAACTCTATGACGCCAGCGCAAGGAAAGGTCGAGAACGTACTAAACATGGAAAGTCCGGAAGTCCTAACGGAACTCCTTCGGGATCGCTCCGGAGTTCCGGCATGGATCGTGACAGTCCGCATCAGCCCAGAATTTGTGGAGAACCCATACTGCTTGCAGCGGATTCATCATACAGACTGGCCACACACCCCCGGTTCAGTCTCTGCCGTCATGATCTTGGACGTAACAAACTGATGCCAATGATAAGAGTGCAACATTCGCGGGCAATGTGCATCAGCAAAAGGTCACACCCTGGTTACACCTTGGATCCACTGATCGACTTGACCGGCCTTGACAGCATTGGCGATGGCTTATTTACTGAAGATCCCTTACAACATCTTTCTTAAGAGGTGTATCTATAGAATGAGATTTCAGCGCGACTCTTAGACTCGGCAGGTGCGCAAACACGAGTACAGACAGGGCTATCTGGTGCATGGGCACTGTCCAAAGCTCAACCTGCATGGTCGTGGACTTCAATGGATGGGCAGCCTGGAGAATCAACTTCCCTTGCAGGGCACAGACCAATGGACATGATATTGTACTAGGTGGAGATGAAATGAGCAGGGACAAAACTGAAGGTGTGTTCCAGGAGATGGGTGGGCAGAGTCAATGTTGGTTGTGATGAAGGGGCGTGCTCGGACCCCTCTTGGCACTCTACCACCACCACCTGGTTTTTTCCCACGCCTCGACCTCATAGGGGGAGGCTTGAAGCGTGCGGTTACTACTCGGTTCTGGCCCCAGCTACCGCTGTTAGACTAATAGACTCCAGAACACGGCTCCTACCATGTCTTTTACTGGTTGTATGGCACCTCCGCAACCCGCCAGCACCCCACCATCAGCCAGAGCAGCCATAGGCGCCCGTGAGAAAACCTCCAAGACAGGGAGGGCGACAGTGACGGCAGCAAAAACAACAAGAGCGGGGGCGGCGAGGAACCCCGCACCTTCTCAGAAGCAGCTGTGGACTGCGGCCGAGGACAAAGTGCCCACTCTCAGAGCCGCAGTGGAATTCCTGCAGAAGCGCAGACTGATCCCGGAAGGATCGCATGCCATAACAAACGAGGCACTCATTACCGGGCTTCTGCACCTGGCCTACCTCCGCCCTGCCCACAAGTTCGCCGCCGAGGGGCTCACTGCCTTCGCCTACATAGCAAGGGTGGTCGCCACTGAGGAGGCCCAGGACACAGTCAGCCGCGCGGTCCTGGAGCGCGCAGAGGACCAGCTCATGCTGCCCCTGGATGAACATGCCTCGCACGTCGAGACGCGGGTAGTGGAGCTCACGCAAGGGGTGGAGAGGATGCGCAGGGAGATGGAGATGATGGTGGCTGGGCTACGGGATGCATGTGACAGCATGCAAAGAGCAGAGGAGAAGTTGGGAGAGGCCCGCAAAAGCCTCGAGTCAGCAGCGCGCTCAGGCCCCGTCCTGCATGCCCCCGGTGAGCCCGCTGCTACCACTCAGTCGCTGACCATCGATTCCGCCCCCACGCGGGTCCACCGTGCGGCCACGCTAGCAGATCTTCTCCAGCGGCAAGTACTCGTGCGCAACGCAACCCTCCAGGACGACCTCAGCAACCGGCTCACCAGTGAGCAAGTCTGTGCACGTGCCCGAAGCGCAATCGACGAAATGGCCCGGACAGGGCTCACTCTGCCAGGGGACGGCACCGTCGACGAAGCCAAAGTCCTCCCACACGGCAATGTTGTCTTCACGATGGCCAGCCACGAGATGGCACACTGGCTTCTCAAGCCCACTGTGGCGAAGCCCTTTGCATGTAGGATCGGTATGACGGCGCAGGTGGTTGAGCGCACCTACAAGCTGGTCGCCAAGCGCATTCCCATCTCATTTAACCCACAAGATCCTGCCGCGCTCCGGGCTGTTGAGAAGGCGCATGGGCTCCGCCCGCTCGCAATCACGTGGGTGGACTGGATCAAGCCAGTCGCGCGCCGCCACCCGGGGCAGCGCACGGCCTTCGTTTTGCTCACTGTGGCTGGCATGGAGCAAGCCAACCGGGCGATCCGCGGGCTCACAATTGCAGGCCGCAAGGTTCTTGTCCGGCGGGACTTGGAGGAGCCGAGAAGGTGCGCGAAGTGCCAGCGTTATGATGGGCACTTTGCTCGGGAGTGCACCGCGGAGCAGAACGTATGCGCCAACTGCGCGGGCGCCCACGCCACCGCTAGATGCGACACTCGGGACGACCCCCGGACATATAGGTGCACCAACTGCGTGACGGACGGCCATGCAGCCTGGGACAAGGACTGCCCCACCCTCCGTGCGAAAACATGTGGACGCATACAGCGGCGAGCAGACTGTGGTTTCCGATTCTTCATGACTAATGCACTGGAGACGTGGGTGTCGGAGGAGGAGGAGCTCGCAAGGGCCCCCCCGCCCACAGTCTGGTCCCAGATCTGGCATCGCCTAGAAGACGCAGACACTGAGCCGTGCAACTACCAAACACAGCCGACCATTGACTCCTTCTTCAACGGCAACACCGTGCAGACCCAACACACCTCCATCTCTGAATGAATCAAGCTCCACGCCCTACCTTATGCATTTGGCAGCAGAACCTCAACAAATCCAACTGCGCTCAGCTCGACATTCTCAACGATACCACCCTAGCTGACTTTGACATCCTAGCCCTGCAGGAACCCTACCTCTCTTTCCTCGGCCTGTCGACGGCGACACCAAACTGGCGCGTGGTGTACCCCACCCCACATGGCACGCACGGCATCTCCTGCTTGCGGTCTCTCATCCTCATTAACAGGTGACTCTCCACCAACACTTGGAATCCCATCCCACTCCCTCATCCTGATGCCACTGTGGTCACCATCCGAACAGGCAACACGGCAGTACACCTTTTCAACCTCTACATTGACGGCAACCATGACACGGCTATCCGGGCTGTGTCACGTGCTACCCAGCGCCTTGTGCTCAGCGAGGGCGGTGAGGCCCACCACCACGTGTGGTTGGGAGACTTCAACCGACATCACCCAGCTTGGGACAGCCCTGCTAACCACCACCTCTTCACTACAGGCAACCTCGAGCGGGCCGAGGTGCTTATTGAGCACCTTGCCATGTTCGATCTGCAGCAGGTACTCCCAGCCGGCATTCCAACCCTGGAGGCAACCTGGACAAAGAACCTCACACGCCCAGATAACATTTTTGCAAGCCCGAGCCTTCTCGCACGACTGCGCTCTTGCGCGGTTGTGCGGGACAAGCGGCCCACCAAGACCGACCACTTCCCAGTCAGCACCACTTTCAAGGTCCCCACGGAGACGGCACCAGCCCAATCCCAGTGGAACTACAGGGAGGTCGACTGGGAAGACTTCGACAAGGCCCTTGCAAAGCGGCTCGAGGCCCGTGTGTTCCCCACGCATATCAACAGCACGGCCATTTTCGATGCGACCCTCAACCACCTCATGTCCGACCTTCAGGCGACAATCGACGAGCACGTCCCGGAGGCAGTCTCAACGCCATACATGAAGCGTTGGTGGTCGAAGGACCTCTCCAAGATGCGCAAGGAGAAGGAGTGGCTGGCGCGCCTGGACTACCGGCACCGAGCGGATCCCGCACACCCATCTCATGCTGAGTACAGACGATATTGAAATAAATATGCTGACAATATTCAAGCAGCCAAAAATGACTACTGGAAGGCCTGGATCGACTCAGTCGACGGCAAAACCATATGGGATGCCAACCGCTTTCTCAAACGCGGTGCGACGGATGGGGGCGGCGCGCGCATCCCCCCGATCTGTGTGGACGGTGTGGGAGGGCGGTGACGCACCCTCAACTCAAATGAGGAGAAGGGCACGGAGTTCCACAGGACCTTCTTCCTGCCACCTAGCACCGCAGTAGAGCCGTCCGGACCATACCCAGCCCCGAGTTTCCCCTTTAGGCCTATCTCTAACACTCAAGTGTGGTGCGCCATTGGCACGCTGCAGGCGTTCAAAGCGCCAGGGCCAGATTCGATCCCAAATGAGGTCTACAAACACTGCGCTGACACGTTGACCCCTGTCCTAGGCCCCCTCTTCCGCGCAACCTTCTCGCTTCACTACTACCCTGAACGGTGGAAGGTCTCAGACATGGTGGTTCTTCAGAAGCCAGGCAAGACTGACTATACAGTTGCCAAGGCCTGGCGCCCAATCGCCCTCCTGAACTGCATGTCCAAGATATTGTCGCGGTGTGTCGCTGATGTACTTGTATTCAAAGCTGAACAGCGCTCCCTCCTCGCCAGCTTGCAGTTTGGAGGGCGCACAGGATGCACCACCTTTGACTCCATCCACTTGGTCACAAAGACGGTGAAGAATGCATGGCGACGGGGCAATGTCACCTCAGTGGTCTTCCTGGACATCAAATCCGCCTTCCCTGCTGCCTCGCCTGCGCATCTCTACCACAACCTGTGCTCCCGTGGTGTTCCACAGGAATACGTTGACTAGCTCAAGGTCAAACTTGATGGTCGTAAGACGCACCTCAAATTCGACGACTACACCTCGGACCCGTTTGATATAATCAGCGGGATCGACCAAGGCTGCCCTCTATCTGTTATTCTCTACACTTTCTACAACTCTGACCTGATTGACAGCGCAGACGCATCCAATGGGGAGAAAGTGGTTGGCTCCATGGACGATGTTGCCCTTGTGGTGACCGGTAAGACATTCACAATCTGCCACGATAAGATCCGATCCTTCATGGACCGGGAGGGCGGAGCGCTTGACTGGTCCCGGGCGCACAACTCCACGTTCTCCCTGGACAAGTTCGGTCTCATCAACTGCAAGTCCCAGCCAAAGAGGACTGGGCTTGGCCCACCGCTCACTCTCTCAAATGGAACAGTCATGCGCCCTAGTGACCACCACCGCTTTCTTGGGGTACTCATGGACCAGGGACTTCGTTTCAAACAGCACGTTCGGATGCTCCCGGGCCAATCCCGCGCGCACGGGACGGTCGGACATGTGCGCCGCCTTGCTGCTGTCCAGCGGCAGGCGCTGCTGGTGATGACGGGTGCACTGCGCACGGCTCCCACCGACGCGCTGGAGGCGCATGCACGAGTGCTGCCCTTTGACCTCCTCATTGACCAGCTCTGCCACCGGGCAGCTGTGCGCCTCTGCACCCTGCCAACAACCCACCCGCTAGCACCACACGTCCAGTGTGCCGGCGGTCGTTTCGTCAAAGCGCACCGATCCGCCCTCCACGAGCTCCTCGATGCGTACCGCCCCTGGCTCAACTGCAAGGGTATGGAGCGTATCGCTGCAACAAGGCTGCACCCTCGGTGGTGGCCACCCCACCAAGTGCATGTCCTGGAGGATCGTGAGGAGGCAGTGGCAGACAACCAGCGCTGGGCACGGGATGGGGCATATCACATTTACACAGACAGATCGGACATTGATGGGGGGGTCGGCGCTGCGGCGTTGATCTACGTGCCGGGGCAGGTGCGACCGAAGGTGTTGCGTCTACACCTAGGGCCCTCCACACACCACACTGTCTATGAGGCCGAGATTGTGGCGACGATCCTGGGAGTCGAACTCCTGCGGCGGGAGACTCACTGCACACAGCAGGCGTCGATTGCGCTTGACAACATGGCCGCAATTCAGGCATTGGAGCAGCGGACCACGGGGCCGGCACGCTATCTCACGGATCTTTTTCATGCAGCGGTCTGCGGCCTCACGGGGGACCGCCCGAGCCTAAGGTTGACACTGCGTTGGGTCCCCGGCCACGCCGATGTCCCCGGCAATGAGGCCGCGGACGAGGCAGCGAAAGCGGCGGCGGCGGGTAACTCGTCTCCAGTGCAGCAGCTGCCACGCTTGCTACGCAAGCCACTCCCACAGAGCTCGTCGCAACTGCAGCAGTCCTTCAAGGCAGACTTTGAAAAGAGAGCGGCGCAGCGCTGGCGCACCTCCTATTGTGGAATCCGGAGGGCAGAGGTCAACGGCTCTATGCCCTCGAAGCAACTCAATACATTGCTGGCAGACATCCCCAGACGGCACACCAACCTTCTTATTCAGTTCCGCACTAACCACGTCCCACTACAGAGCTACCTCCACCGCTTTGGCAGAGTGCCGAACGGGACCTGTCCTACTTGTCTGCAAGAGCCCGAGACAGTCAAGCACTTCCTCTTCGCCTGCCCCACCTACGACCTCCACCGCGCTGTCCACTTCCGCATCCTTGGCTTCTCCGGACGCACTCTACACACCCTCCTCAACGCACGCGATTCTCTATGGCCACTCTTCGCCTACATCAACGCAACTGGGCAATTCCGCACAGTCTTTGGGGACTTGCCCAACCCCTGCCCGGATGACGACTCCAACTGACACAACACGACCAGCACGCAGCACGTCTGAAGCACCCTCCGCATCCTACCCCCCTCTTGCCACCCTCTGCACGCACGTAATTAGACTGTATTACCACGGTTCTGTAACCTGGCGCGTCGTGTGCGTAATCTCCGCGTGGGTCCGGGGGAGTTCTGACACTGCCGAGGTGTCTGCCCGGCGTGTGTACCCCTTCCGTGGCAAGAGGCGCGAGCCCAACAGTGCAAGCACTGCCACAAAGCATGGACAGGTTTAGATCCCGGCACCCTGCCCTCATCAGGGCCAGCGCGGTGCGCACGATGTTGACCTCCCCTCACCTCCTCCCTTACCTACACCCCACCTTCCTATATATGCACCCCACTCACCCTTTGCTTCTACTTTACAGCAGCTTTATTTACCGCAACGACATGTCCGGCGCAACACCCAACACCCCCCTACCTATGTACATTCGACCCCCTCAGTGCAGCCAACCCCATAGACACCCGTAGATTACTGCCTATCATAGGGCTCGGCCCTCCCGGGCAATAAACAAGGATTCAAAGAAAAAAAAGGGGCGTGCTCGAGTGCACAGACAGGCAAGGAGGCACAAACAGTGTGGGCCATGTGAGTGCGCCGGAAGACACGGGAACGGACGGCACAGGCATGGGCGAAGTGGGTGCGGGCAGTGCATGCGTTGATGGTCTCGGTGCAGACAGTGCAGGTGCGCATGACATGGACATGGATGGCGCAGGCGCAGACAATATGGTGTGCATGACATGGACATGGATGGCGCGGGCGCAGACAATATGGGCATGGACGGGGGCGGGCCGTGTGGGCGCGGATGGCGCAGGCGTGGGCGAAGTGGGCGCGGGCAGTGCGTGCATTGATGGTCTTGGTGCAGACGGCACAGGCGCATACGACACGGGCATGGATGGCGCGGGCGCAGACAATATGGGTGTGGACAGGGGCGGGCCGTGTGGGCACAGATGACAGGGGCACGGATGGCGCAGGCGTGGGTGAAGTGGGTGCGGGCAGTGCGTGCGTTGACGGTCTTGGTGCAGACGGCATAGGCATGGACGACATGGACATGCATGGCGCGGGCGCACATAATACGGGCGTGGATGGGGGCGGGCCGTGTGGGCATGGATGGTGCAGGCATGGGCGAGGTGGGCGCGGGCAGTGCACGTGGTGCAGATGGTGCGAGTGCGGACAACATGGGCATGGACGACACAGGCGCGGATGGTGCGGGCATGGATAATACGGGCATGGACAACACTCGGGCACAGACAAGGATGAGGCAGGTGTGACCGAGGCTCATGCAGAAGAGGCGGGTGTGGATAAGGCAGGTGTGGATGAGGCGGGAGCAGACAAGGCGGGTGCGGACGAGGACAAGGTGGACAGCATGCTACACTGCAGGTGGCATGACAGGATGGGAGGATGCCATTCTAAACATTAGAACGCAATGTCATGTGCATGATAATCAGCGTATTTGTTGACGTAGAATGCCTGGTAGGAGTCCAACACCTCATGTTGTTTGAGCTGAGAGGGAGTAAGACTCTCACTAAAGACAGGGATCAAATGCGCTGCTCGAAGGAGGGTTTGTATGTGAATGACATCCTTCGCACGGCTACCATCTGTCTCTAAGTCGAGCTCGATGATCCAGAGGCCTGTGTCCTCGTCCAGTTTGTCGCCAACCTGTGAGAACCACTCTACAAGTGCACATGGGATCCAGTCAGCCTGAGCACATGTCCCTGAGGGTGACGTGAGGACCGAGAAGAAAAGGCGCACCCGCGCGACATGAAGACTTTGCAGACCTGTGGCAGAGGGGTCCTTGCCAACAAAGACACAATCATAGCGTGGGGGGCCTTTGCGCCAAGATGGAGTTGCACGAATGTGCTCGCAGTGCATACCGCCGACTCCTGAGGGGTCACTTGGGGCATAGAATGTTGCAACCGCAGAATGGTATACACGCACCCGGCTGTCTTGGCGCTGCCACATGTCGAGGTCCTGATCACCTGGGAGAGTGTCACCTGGGTGTGCCTGCTGGAAAAGAAAATGTGCGAGATGGGTGGAGAGATGGGGAATGTTGAGGTGCTGACTAAGCTCCCAAACGGTTTGAGGATATCCACGCTCTCAATGCAACTGTTCAGTATACACCCACAGAAATGGCTAAGGAGGAGGACTCACGATGCTTGCAGGGCAACACAACGAACCCACTTACACGTGGTCCCTGTACAACTGCACCCACTTCAGCTGTAGGTTCAGGTCCTCCTGCACCAATGTTGTCGTCATCTTGAGGCAGGGGGCACTTAACCTCGTCGTCTTCGAGCTCATCAAGCTCTGGTGGGTCAAAATATGGGTCGCCGTCCCAAGCAGTAGCCTCAGAATTGGTAGCCGAGTTGTATGAAGATGTCAACAGGGATCTACCAGCAGGTTGACTGTCCTCCGAGGTGTGCTCCTTGTTGTCTGCCCCATCTGGAGTGTGAAGCGCTGCCATAACAGTGTCAAAGCATGTGCCTGAGAGCATCCTGCGTGCCTCAAAGTCAGCTCGCGCGGCTGCAAGCTTGTCTAACCGCTGGTTAGTGAGCAACATCTGCCCGAGGGGTTCATACCGGTTTGAGCGTCGCCATGGCTCCTTAACCGCCTTGATGTGCTTTGCCTCGGTAATTGATGTGCATAGCCCGTTAGGTGCCCCAAAATTCCGGATGTGCTGGAGGTAATGTTCCAGGGAGTGTTGCTGAGGGAGAGAGAACCCGTCTGGCCGCACACCGCTTTCTCTGAATATCTCACAGTGATGATTGAAGTCCCAGAGGGCTTGATCGAAGTCACGCAGATCTGACTCTGTTAAAGATTCCTTCCGGGCAATATAACACACCTCAAGGAAGGACGCAAAGGTCTTGACAATATGGGGTGGCAGAATGCCGGCAATTGGGGGGAGGTAAACCTGCGCCGGGAGTCAGTCTATGATCAGAAAGCAAAAACCATACATTACATACCTTGAGGATTGCTTTCAAATCATCACCTGTCCATTGCTTGAAGTCGCAACCTTGCTTGAAGTGCCGGAGACCAGGGAATGGCGGCACAAGTGCAATCCTGAGCACCAATGGTGTAAGTACATGACAATTACTGCATGACCGGTTGCACAGCACAAGCTCACTTACCGTCGGTCGATCTCATCAAGCAGCTCCTTGCCGTGTGTATTGCCGAACTGCAATGTGAGGTAATCACCAACCCATGCAACAAGATGATCTTTAAATGTTCCCTTGATGAGTTGATGGAGCAGATCTCCAGAGAGAAGCTTGTATATGTCAGCATGAGGGAAGTCATTGGTGAATGGCTATGGATGCAATGGTTGAGACATTGCAGTCAGACATGTGAATGCAGGGCAGTATGCGCACCACGAGGTCATGAATTACACCATAGTCATCCCACAAAACCCCAGGCTCGAACGTGCGAATAAGTGCCTCCATGTGACTCCGTGATCGCCTTTCACCTTCTTCTGGTGTGTCGAGTTGCCCGGGGTATTTCAGGCACCTATAGCATCATCAGTGAGTGGGCCTAGTGATAGAAGCAAGCAAATTCAATGGAAGTCAACGTACGTAGGGCACCAGCCCTGCACAATGCAGGAAACAACGACTTGCTCAATATAGTCTGCAATGTATGCACCAATACCCCAAATTGCCCTACGGAAGTGCGCATCTGGACAGCGAACAACCTCTGGAGTTGTCATCCCAGGGCGGAAAGGGCATAGAATAGCAGATATGCTACTGTGTAACAATTGATGGCGAAATTTGCGGAAGGAGGGGCTATCTGTGTACTTGCGTTCAACTAGTATTGGAGCGCAGTGTAAGGAATACACACGCATTAATAAACATATAGTTGGGCACATACCTTTTGGGATGGCCAGAAATGCAATTAGAATAACTGAATCACAATGTGCGCGCCGTACATTGTTATGTATGTTCCCAATGGAGAGGTACAGAGGGTAGTAGTCATTTTGACCAGTGGCAACAGACACCATAGTTTTGTCACTCCCGAGCAGTATTGGCACGAACATAGCACCGTCTGCTTCAGGGCCAAGTTCTCTTGCTATGAGGTTCTAGAATATAAATGTGTGTTAGACTGGGAATCCCTGCGGTGAGATGCAAAGAACACACCGCTTGTCGCCAGGCCCAATTCCCAGACATGTAGTGAGTGTAACGCCGATCTCCACTTCCAGTGAACTTGCGGTAGGGAGCATAATCAATCTCGCCTGCGAAGTCTGGATTTGCGAGCATGTGTAGAGTGATTTGGCGTGGATCACGATACCATACTTCATACGCATCATCCATCCACGACGGAACATTGGTTTCTGGACGAGGACCATGATACCTGGCCCGAAGACAACCCCAGGGGACGTCACCTAAAGCAATTGAGTCGATAGTTGCGTACAAGTCTGCATGATCAGCAAACGGTGGTTGGATACTGTGCTGGAGCGCGTATGCAGCCCAGAGACTCATGAGCGTGGTGATATTTCTCGCTGACATCTGCTCTCTTTTGTACAGGAATTCTGCCAGCTCAAACTCGAGACGAGTGCCAAAAGGCGACCAGTCATCTGGTATTGCAGATGTCCGAGGTGGAGGGGCTGTCCCCGCAGGTAGTATGTAACATCCAGCCTCGTCGCAAGGTTTCCCTATGGGTGGGTGTTGGTCAATGGTCAGTTTGCAGTGAATATAAGTGGTAGGACGCACCACTGACTACTGGATGATCTTCCCTTAAGACCCCCCCCATGTTGCACCCCCACTCCCCCTTCCTTGTCAACCTCCTCGACTCCCTCCAGAATGGTGTTGTCATTCGACCACTGAGACTGTGGCCCTCTGCTTCCTGTCTGCACCTCACGCGTTCCCAGAGGGACTGCAAAGTTATCATGCGCTGGTGAGAGATTGCAAGAGGGTGTGGGTGAAGGGGAATAGGGAGGACTTGGTGCACGGAATATATCAATGTGAACTGTGTTGATATGTTGCGTAAGGCCGGATAGGTTCTTGCAAAACTTCCTGGGCCTGATGCAGTGCGGACACTGGTATATTGATGGGTAAAACACTCTCCGTGAGTGAGCCATTGGATGAAGACTGAGCACGAAGAGGAATGGTAAGCAGGGTCGTTGGTTGAGCAGGGGTGTGTACTGTCCCTAGCAGGGGTTCCGCGAAGTCCCGTTCCACCCTGCGGCCAAGGCATGATGACGTTGCCTCATGCCACTTATGGGTGCATGACAACAGCATCTGGTCGTCCTCCTTATATAAGCCAACAAATTGTCTCTCAAGCTGCTCCCTGACTTCGTCAACACTCGAACCATCTTGTCCAGGAAAACCACTAGCACTCGCTCGCTCCTGCTTGTTCTCTGTTGCTTCTCAGCCATGGCTGCCAACAAACGCCCGCGCCGCATCAATGCAAACACTCGGCCTGCCAAAGTCATCCTCGACATGCAGAAGCCACGGCGCTCCTCTGCCGTGGTTGCTCAAGAAAGGGCTGAAATTGAGGCCCAGCATCAGGCAATCCTCAAGCACCGCGAGGAGGACATGCGAGCTCTCGCCCAACTGGAGGCACAGCTCAAAGAACAGAATGCGCAGGCGGACAAAGAAGCCGCATGTCCTCCTTCCCAGCGTGCAGTCCCCGTTAGAGCTCATGCTATTTGCTCTTCAGGCACTGGCGATGGGGAGCCACCATCGACCACCACTGTATCAGGTAAGCAGTCCTGTGGTTGCAGCTCCATAGCCTCTGGATCTAACCATGACAATCGACCAGCTGCCAATGCGGTTGGCATGTCCGCAACCAGTGCAGCCATCCTGACTGACAGCAGTGTTGGAATTTTTATGCTTACATGTACAATATGACAAGCTCACGCGAACTCACCTTGTTTGCTCACCGTGTCTCACATTGTCTTGTTTTCGAATTTTATTGTACTCTGTATGTATATAGTCGCCCGCGCGCGTCGAATCCACCTCACGCGTTTGCACTCGGCCAAACGCGATCGTCCGCGCTCGACTGCTCCCTTAGCGCGCCCTCGTTTTCTCACAAGCAGTGCAAAGAAAGGGACCCGCACCCGCCTGAAGAAGGCTACCCGAGCCGACTTCAAAGCATTCCGCTCTGGGATGGAATTACCCCACTCCGATGAGAATAGCATACCCCTAGAGGCATCGTCCCCCTCTCCTCCCGTTGCGCTTGCTCACAATGAACCGGTTGATGCTGCCAAGAACCGACCGGCTCACCAAGGCAGGAAACGCAAGGTGGCGCCGGCTCAGAGTGGAGATTCCACCTCTGCACTCACGTATGTTTATTCTTGAGTAATGTTACACCAGTGCTATTGACTCCTCCTTATGCAGGGGATCCGAACGGTCCTCCAAGAAGAACAAGACTGCAGATGTCAACAATCAAGTCTCGTCTCAACCTTCTACATCCACGCGCCCCGCCACTGTAGCCGTAGGCGCTCACAAGGCTTTGCCGAGCACCGCCTTGCACCAGCGACTTCTCTCGCCCACACCAAGTTCCCAACTTGAGTCGATATCTCTACCGTCCACCATCACTACACAGCCAGGAGACTACGTAGACGAAGAATCAAGTGCCCAGTTATCGGAGGACCGCGCTGCATTGCAAGACGAGCTCTCACACAGCACGGATGTGGAGCGGCATACAGGACAGGTGAGTCGACAACTCCGGAGTACAGCCATGCTTGCGCGCGCGCATCTACTTACTTGTACAGACCAATGTACAGATCGAAGTAGTAGACACAAGCCAAGTCAACGTGTCCGCTGTGGACTCTTTGTCCATCAATGCAGCCACCACGCCGGTGGCATACGCTGTTGCAGTACCGCCATTCAACGGTATGCCAAAGACCTCGACTAATTGGCAGATGAAGGATCTCGAGGCTGTACTCGGTCCCTTCATAAGTCGCTTCGGCTTGCAGTTTGTACCAAAGCTCATTGACTTCACTGGGACCCTCACCAACGGACCGTGGCAACTGTACGGTCTCGATCTCCCCCGCACGATGCAAGATCTTGCGCATTCAATCTGGCCAGAGCTTGGGGGCCTCACTATTCTACCCCGTCAGCCATTCTATGAGCTGGTGAGTATTTTGATTCAGAACTAGTAACATGTTCACGCTGAATTGTATACAGGCGAAGCAAAAGCTTTCGGATTATCGCAACTCCGTTGCAAGCGAGGCCGTTAACGCCGTCAACAAGTTCATGCGCTCTGCGCGATTCAAGCACTCCCCCGCAGAGCGCGCCAAATGGGTCGCGTGGACGCTGTCGGAGGAGCATGGGTTCCCATTCCGGTACGAAAAGGTTCTCACCACTCACACAGATACCACGGTACGCTTCCCCCCCCCCTCAACTGCTAAACATCTCACTCATGTGGTGTTTGATAGCGTAAAGTTGGCGCGTATCGCCACAAGCTCGTCGTGAAAACCCTCGCATATCATGTCAAGCGGGTGCAGAAACCGGTCGATCAGATGCGCGAGCATCCCCCGCATAATGCCCTGGCGCTGGCAGTCACGGCTGTATGCCGCTCCTGCTTTGCCTGATGACCAGTATGCTTACTCAGTCTCACAGGTCGAGCGCGCCCTCAAGATGTGGGAGAGTGGCGAGTTCATCCCACCCAAGTTGCGCACCGAGGAGAACAAGTTCTGGGACCGACTGTGGGGACGCACTGCTAACCAATACATGGGAAGCATCGTTTCCCTCAGCGAGGAGCAGTGGGAGGGAATTCTTCAACTGACAGAGCAGCACGCGCGGGGACTCGTCCCAGACTGTGATGACGATGGCTCCGACACCGACACCGGCGACTACGACCCAAGTGCGATTCCCACAAGCGGTGGACGCGCCACGATTGAGGAAGACTGCGAGTTCGATGAGCCTCAAGACAACAGGCTGGTGAACGACGGCCGCGCGGGCAGAGGTCGCCAGTGACATTGCCCGCACCGCCGTCGGTATGGCGGCTTGACTCAAAGGCGCGTACAGTGTACATCCTGTTCTCCATTGGTGCGGCAGCACCGTGTCGCGTCAACCATGCTAACATAGCTTACAGGAGAACCTGCGATGCCACACTGGAGTGGCTGAGGTCCATCCCCGTTAGGCTGCACTCGCCACGCGAGTCAGGCTTACGGTGGAGCAACCCGGCGTACTACCCGAGCGCGAAATGTCTGACAAGAAAGTTTCTTTCCCTCTCGCTTTGATATATCTCGTACTCGCGTTTCATTCTGTGAAACTCGCTTCGCGTTCGGTCGTACATTGCGCTACTTATTTCGCCTGAAAACGTTCCACACAACAGCACTTTGGTCGCACTTATTAACTTCCTTATTCATGTACTTACACACTTACAAGTACTTGAATCGATCTTAATCCCGCTCGAGCTTACTTGCTTAAGCAAGTGAACCTTATTGGCCAAGAGCTCTGGCGCCAGCTTGGGATCTCTTATTCCTCCTGATCAAGTCGCTGCAAGTGTTTTCGGGGTATCTAAGAGGCCCTGACCTTTTGCTGATGTGGACGTCGACACCAGCTATGGATCCGCTAATATGCATCGGAACATGTAAGCGTATCCATGACAGACAGATACTCTAGGCTCGCAGGTTGTCAACATACATAGCGACCCTATACAACGCTTTCAGCAGATAAGCGTCCGAGTCTGTCCTTGAGGGGTTGGCCGCCGAGTTCAATAAGAAGCGCTGCCTGATGTGGACATATCAATTGCTTACCTGTCATTCCCGGCGCTTCGCGTGTGCCACCCCTAATCGGGACTCCCTTGTTCGAGTGGTCCAGTCGATAGTCGACGCGCGCCTCCAATGTCACATGCACAACACACAGCTCGGTTAGACCCCGAATGCATCCTGCTACTACGGGACGTGGAAGATATGTGTCTTCTCGTCTGACAGTTTACTCCGAGTATACTTGCAGTAGACCTGCGACGGGACGGCACCGCCTCCCAGCTTACCTGGTCGCTCAGGCCACACTGCTTTACCACAGGCTGCCACGCGCCTATTGAGAGAACTGGGTTTGAAATGCTCTCAAAGCACTTAAGCATACGCCATGATATATTTAGGGAGAAGTTATATCTTGGTTGAACATCCTTTCAACGGCTTTTGTGTAGCCCTGCTTCCAGAGCCGGTGGTGAGATTGAGTCTGCCTCAATAGGTAACAGGTCGGTTTCAGCAGGGTGGCGAGATGCAGTGGCTGGTGATCAACTTCAACTTGTTTGCACGTGCCCATAGTGTGCGAATTTCACAGCGTGTTGTTGATCACTGTACCTTTGTTTGTTCCGTTCGTCTGGTACATAAGGAGCCCACCTCCGATGTTTCCCCGTGCCCCCTTCACTTCTCTCCCGTGATCTGGAGCTCTTGCATCTGCAGATATCTTGTGAACGACGTCGTATCACTTGCTACCCAGTCAAGCTCATTCCATTCTTCCGACCTGCCTGCCTGCCTCTTCGATCTTCAAAAACTTTCCCTCATGGGCACACATCTAACAATCGGCCATACTACATCCGCCATCCGTTAGATTTTCATAAATAGAACGTCACTCAACAAAGGGTCGACATGAGTGGACAACCGGGATTCGCGACAAGGGTGCCTGCAATGCAGAAGAAACTTCAAGCCATCCCGCTGGTGAGTGCCCGTAACATACCCATGATCAAACTATGAATACGGATGTAGCATACCCAGAGCGACCAAGCCTGTTTCATCGCCACCTACAGAGGCCCCAATCCCGCCGGACTCTACCCTTCGTCGCAACGAGACCTCACTGACATCCAAATCATGCCGCAACGTCCACAAAACCAGCCATATCCCTTGGACTCGCGCATCGAGTACCTTTCTCCTGCCCCGGATCAACGAACAGCCCAGGCTCCTTCCCCCATCTTCCCTCGGGTTGCAGGCCCATATACTCGGCTCGAGGTACGTCCACGCCCATACTCTGGTCAGCAGCTCGTGGCTTACACTGTTCTACTCTCAGCCCAAACCTCACAGTGCAGCACACGCGAAGGGGCAAATCACGACTGCCCATCGACAACTGCTCGGGCTGCCTGAAGTCCTGACGGAGGACGACCTAGCCTTCCTAACCAGCTGTGGGTTCGTTTCACCGGAGCCTCTGCAGGCGCCGTTGCCGCCGCCGCCCGAGAGGACAAACACAAGGAGCCAATCCAGCGTGGGGGATTCCTCCCCTCTCGCCTCGTTGCCCGTTCCGCTATCCGCAAGCGATATCTGCTGGACTGGTCAACCGCGGCGCGAGGTGACACTTGCTGTCAGAAATCAACGTCCACAAGCTCATCGCGGGTACGTTCGACCCAGGGACCAAGAAAACCACCCTCTACGTGCTGCGAAGAGCATGCCAGTGCAGGGTAGGGGGCACGAGTTGCGGGCCATGCTCAGGGAAGGTGCGCGCGCAGGCAACGACTCGTCGCAAGAGCAGGCAGCTTTCGATCCATTCCTCTCGGATTCGTTTGTGTCGCCCCCACCATCAACACATCTCGCGCCGTTCTCCGTCCCAGACCCCGTCTACAGCGGCCATCCTACCGCCCATGGATCGTATGCCGAAGACGCACGCGACAGACGGGTGGAGCCCATGGATCTGGCGTATCTCACGCACCTCCGGCTGCAGTCCAGCTCCTCCGACCACGTAGCGTGTCATCCGTACTCAGAGAGTCCTGCGCTTGACGAGACGCTGCTGCACAACGCTGCACCCGCGAGGAACACGGACATCTGGCCGCGAGAAGATGTTGCTACGATGGCGATGTCCGAGCCTCCCGCTTGCGATATCGAGGAAGCAGGGCGCGAAGGACACCGTCGTGAAACTTGTGACCCCATCGCGCCGACCCTCTTGAATCAGGAAGCCGTGGGCGCGTGGCCGTCTATACAACAGCACGTGGACCTCTTCCCGCTGCAGCTCGCCAGTGCGCCCGTGCGTTACTCCGGTGTTACACCTGAGGCACGTCGGCCACCAGCCACTACCGGTGTGCCACAGGGGATGCCAGCGAGGTCGAGCTTTGGCAACGAGCCGGCAACGCCGCGCCACCCTCCGCGCGAAACGAACCAGTCCAGGATTACTCAACCGGCGGTCATCTGCGGCGACCACAGAATCCCGATCAGCAACTACTCCTCGTTGGCAGGGGCACTCACCTTCATCGAGACCCTCGATTAGCTGCTCCATGTTGCCTGCGCCTATCCTCAGGGAAACCTATCCTCAGGGAAACTGGCCATCGGTCTCCCCATCTGCAGTTATTGATGTTGCCGTTTTCCTGTAGACCGTTCAACGATGTACTATTATTACTAGCGATTGAAGCAACGGAGTCTCACACTCTTCCAACCGTATACCCTCACTCGAGAGGCGGGTGTGCGGGTGGGTGGCCCGGTAGTACTCGTATGCTATGCACCTGGCTAATCGAAAACCTTCGATTAGGCAGATTCATAGCGGACGGGTACGTACGACATCCAGATGGTGCCAGTGAGCACGTTCCTCACTTAGACTTATTCAGGTTAAAGTCAGAGCAGGGGATCTGCGCGTTGCCACTGCCTCTCGGCTCACCGCAGAAGTTCACTCACTGGGACACAAGACAGGAGGATGTTGCGGAGAGATAGCAGGCATACGAAGCGGTCATACCGGCTTGGGTGCTGGGCTGAGAAGATGAACGACTGGGAGCGGACCCAGCCGCCATGACGATCCGAACTCAAGAATTGCTGTCCGATTTGAACGCCATCGATCGCTTAGGCTGTGCATGCGGCGTGTGTGATGCGAGTTGTGTGATCTTGTTGTCTCCGTTTGCCGCCGCCACGGTGCCCCTCCAGCCCGGTACTTATGCTCAGGCTGCATGCCCAAGAAGACATATGTGTTGTTTGGAAGCGGCATACTCAGTCGTAGTAGCCACGAACTTAGAGACCAAGGGATGTTGGATGGATTCAGACGCGCTCGGGATCGACCCCGATCCCGATCTTCGGGGTCGGCAATTGCTAGTGCTACCCGGGGCAACGGTACCTTGAAGGCATGCCTTGACGGCATCTCGGCATGTTGCCTCACGATGCCTCCAGTAGTCTTTCATCTAAGAGCCGTGCTTACTCGAAAGTTGTGTCCTTCAATTCGTGGTGAAAACCAGTCAAAATGCATCAAGGTGCCTCACGCTGCTGCAAGGCAAGCTCGCTCCAATGCGGTTTTGTTTCCAAACTCCGCTATCTTCAAGTTGCTTCTACCTTGCCTAGCGGCAGCACTAGCCATTGCCGAGCGCCTTGTTTTCGTGTGTCCCTGCACGACGAGTCGGATGCCACCTCCTAGCTTGCGAGTTCTTTTGTTCTTTAGATTACTGTCTCCCCACCATCATAACCTCGTTTCGACGTTCATGTAGACTGCCTGGCTTAGGGACGGTTGTCACAACGGTGATGCTAGGCTTCACTGGACATGGTACTCGCCGGTCCCAGGCGAGTTCCGGAACCCCGCCAGACGGGACTACCATGGGCTGGCAGGTGTGCGCGAGAAGACGAGTATGTTTTGCTCCATTCCTTCCCATTTTGTTCTCTTCGCTCGCGGCTTCACGTAGGTGCCCGGACGTTCCCTGGTCTTGCGGCCACCGTACCACCCGGCCTGCTAGTTCCAGGACTTGTAGCTAATGATTGCACCGGAGTCCAGGCCCGGTTGAGCTGAGCCTCCGTATTTTATCCGATTTCCCCCCTTTTTAGAGTCACCTCTACGGTCAGTTCCGCGCCATGCCCCAAATTCCCAACTATTGTTCGTCAATAGTAGACTGACACGGTAAGAGAAACTGGCATTCTCAGCGCCCGAAAAAGAGGCAAATGGCACCTTGTTGGCATGCAATTGCACAATAAAACAACCGCATTTCAAAGTACGGTCTACTGTACTCAGGGAAGAATCGATGACCCGGGATTGGTGCCTACAGCGATGCCACTGCAATAACTTCAGAATGACACTCAAACCGCAGGGGCGATGTCTACGAAAGTGTTTTTTCTCTCGCGGTGCCGAGCCCAGTGAGGAGCTGTAGTCATGCGCGCTGCGCGGATTCCCAGGATACCAGTGCCATAGCCTTCCGAACACGCCTCGCGGGATGCACCTCGACCCCGTTCTAAACGGTCCGCCCTTGTAATTCACTCGACCCTTGATGCACGTGTGGGGCAGGGTGCGAATATCCGGGAACGCCGTTGATGTTGTGACTGCGACGGGCTTCTCGCGCGGTTCTGACCAAACTCCGACAGGTGGTTGAAAACTACCAGGCGTGCGCGTGAGCCCCCTCCGACAACTCTTCATTGGCATCCTCATTCTCTCATCTACACTGCTGCCGCTCCTCCGCAAAGAACGTCAATTCTCTCTCTACCTGAATCATGCCACAAACCGGATTGCCAGGGTACGCAACGAATGTACCCGAGTTATCGCCCCCCTTCAGAGACAAGCCCGGATACCTGCCGACATGGAGGGGACCCAATCCTTTCGGAGTCTCACCGCGCAAGCCAAAGCGAACGCGCAAGCTCCAGACCAAAACCAAGGCGACCACCCGCAAGGCGAAAGCCAGTGGTCGGCGGGGCGCGGATGCAGCGCCACCGCGAGCACGCCGCCCCTTGACCCATGCGCCCGACGCCGCTTGTGCTCAGCCCTCCGCCTCAACTGTCGGAACGACCCTTGGTTCCTATGCGGAGAACTGCGGCAGCTCCCCAACGATCGCACAGCACCCCACTACCGGTATCGCGCCTGACACCACCTTTGCTGCACTGAGCGCTCCAGGCATTTTAGCCAGTTGTCGCACGCACATCTTCGTGAGTCCCTGTCAGTCCGACAGTCCTGCTGGTGAGCTGAGCTGTTATCCTCCACGCCCTCAATAGCAGCCAGCTACGAACGATTCTACCATCGCACTCGCGTGCGTTACCATGGAAGTCGAGCGTTGCCCCTGCCCTGGTCTCTCCGACGACACCACCGTGTACGTGGACAAACATCGCGGCCCGATCTCTCCTGTCGCGCCTCCGTCATTCGACACGCCCATTGTCAGTCCAATCGCAGACCACGAATTCTACCCCCGCGGGTCGACTGACAACTCGTCGGGTTCGCTCGCGGCCCATCCTTTGCTCCCCCAACCGCGTGCGTCCCCACACCCGTCGGAGGGCCAGACTCACGCAGTCGAGCAGAAGCGTGCATCTCACTGCGATGTCAACGGCCCCGTCTATCGCGCTTCGCGCCCTCTCTCGGACGGCCGGGCTGCCATGGAAGGCGTCGAAAGTCACGGCGCAGTGAACAAGCGTCCGGATCTCTCGACTCATGATGCTGGCCACGGTCGGAAGGGAGGCCTCGCGGGACAAGACACGGTCGCGCTGGCCTACAGGGACACCTTTGGGAAGTCCACAACGCAGGACGTCTACCTTGCGACGCACGTCAACGGAGGGACCGTCGGATATCAAGACGCGCACGTTGAGACCTCCGCCGACATGTTCGCAGGTCTTGGACGCCTCCACGGCTCGTTCGCGGGCGACGACGACTACCTCCCCAGAGCACTCCGTCAGCTGACCCTCGCGCAGAGCGGGTTCGCGTTGGCGGCTCGTGGGGGTCATGCTGTCGAGCAGGCGGTTCCACCACCCATCATCAGTGTCCAGGAGCCCGTCGTCCACGCTATGCCGCACGCTCGCAGTGACCCTGGCGCCGTCGCTGTTGACGCTCGTGTTCAGCCATCGCCGAGATCGGGACAGCTTCTCCCGTCCAGCCCCTTTCTGACTGAGGGATCTGTCGGGCAAGCGGATCACGGCGGCGGCGGTGTTCGCGCCACGATCTCGCGCTCCCCGCCTCATACCGCGTGGAACAACGGTCCTGTCACGCGCCAAAGCGCGAAGAATGTGTTATCCATCGGCGATGTACCCATCAGCACGTACTCCACCCTCGCGGGGGCATTGTACCCCTTCTGAGCAAGAGACCCAGACTAACCCATAGTTGCCACTAATCGCGTACACCTTTGTTCCGGTGCCGTTATCGAAGTAATCAATGTGCCGTTCTGCCCAGTATAAAGCATGTCCGGATGAACGTAGGCTCCTGACTGCATCATTCGCGGAACTTGGGAGGTACAGAGTCATCCAGGACATTGTTAGGGAAGTGTTGAAGCGCGCCACTGACGAGCTATGGATCAATCTGTGTGTACAAGAGACACAGATTAACCCATAGCGCACCCGCGACACTCCAAGTCATCAGATATCAAGAGGAAGCATATGCTCTGTAACCCGCATGATACTCTCTCACCTGTTGTGTCCGAGTAGGCATCCCAGGCCAATACAATGATTCGCCGGATATCGCTCCATTTTGTGTCGAAAGTACCTTATTCCCGCCACGCTGCAATTGCCTTCGCATTCGCGTACTGGACAGTGTCGATGATGTGAATAGATCGGGGTTGCATGTCCAACAACTGCAGATCAAGCTAGGAGCTACCGATAGGCAAGAGCAGGGCAACCCGATGCGGTCGTAGTGGCTGAGAGTACAGACGTCCGCGCCTTGTGGGGAGACCAATGGCGGCGGGTCGGCGAGGTGCGATATCAGAAGGCAGAAGACGAACACAACCGGCAGTTGCCGCAAGATGCGTGCGATGCGATCTGGTTATATAAGCCGCCGCATATTCAGTGAAAGGCGTGAGAAGCCTCAGCGTTACCGATCACAATCGGTACGAGGCCTGCAAACCTGCAGCGGATGTGGATCTACGGGCGTACTAACCCTCCTCCCAAATAGCAAGAGAAGACAATGGGGGATCCTACATACCTGGCTCCCGACTGTGCGGGTTTCTGATACCAGTGCGCTGGACCTATCGTTGTACTGTGAGAGATTGAGGACGAGATTAGAACTTACGAAATCATTGCTCCCTAGAAGAACAATCCTCAGTTAGTACTGGCATCCGGTCCAATAGCCTTGAGCCCAGGACGTTGCCGGAGCGATACTCCGCCTGGCCCCGACCGTGCAACATTCCGGATACTTGGTCCTTGTATTTCACTCGACCCTTTATGCACGTGTGGGCCCGGGTGCGAATACTTGGGAACGTCGTTGATGTTAACTGCGACGGGCTTCTCGCGCGGTTCTGACCAAACTCCGACAGGTGGTTGAAAACTACAAGGCGTGCACGTGAGTCCTCTTCGATAACTCTTCATTGGTATCCTCAGTCTCTCATCTACAGCGCTGCCGCTCCTCCGCAAACAACGACAACTCTCTCTCTCTCTACCTCAAACATGCCACAAACGAGGCTGCCAGGCTACGCAACGAAGGTACCCGAGTTGTCACCTCCGTCCAGAGACAAACCCGAGTACTTGCCGACATGGGGAAGGGGGGTGACCAATCCTGTCGAAGTCTCGCCCCGCAATACAAAGCAAACGCGTAAACCCCAGACCAAAACCAAGGCGACCACCAGCATGCCGAAAGCCAAAGGTCGGCGGGGCACGAATGCAGCGCCACCGCGGGCACGTCATCCCAAGGCCCGTGGCATCTCGCGCTCAACTTTCTCCAGTCGTCGACAGGACTCTCTGTCTCCATGTGCAGAGGGGCGATGCTTCCCCAACGATCACACAGGGCCTCGCACCTTGCGCCACCTCAGCTGCACCTGCTTTCTCGCCCGTTGCTGATCGCTCCCCAGTCTTGGTGAGTTCTGATGTCCTCATGCCTGTCTGCGAGCTTAACAATAATGGCGTTAATAACAGCCAGATGTAGAGCCTGCGGCCGTCTTCCTCACCCCGTTTCCGAATCGCCCAATCCTCAACTTCGCCACGAGCTCGGAGGCATGCCGCCACATTGACGATTGACAGGCAAACCCCGTCAGCACTCATCAGCGCTTTGTCATTGAACTCATCGCGACCAATGCCTATCCTCAATGGCCGCAATGGTCCAGCTTGCTGTTCACGAACCCCGCAGACCTGCCATCGACGCCACCCGGCACCCACACCCAGGCGTTTCTCGCCCGCCTTCCCATTCCGCTCATAGCCAGGCCCTTGCCGTCGAGGCCGCCCCTTTTCTTGTCCCCGTCTCCAGTCCGTACGCCTCGAGTAACCGTCCAACCGAGCCGCACTTCTCGTCAAGATCTCAGGGGTCCCCTCAGGCACCACGATCTGCGTCGAGTTTCACATCATCCGTGAGCTGCACAAAAGGAGGTCGATGCGACCCGCATGTCCAGCACCCTCTTGAAGCGCCTCGACCTCACTAAAGGCGACAAATGGGACTCCATGCTTCAGGGAGTGACGGACGTTGAAGAGCTTCCAGACCCTACCGGGATAGTAACCTCTACCGTGTCTCATGTCCCATTGGCGTCCTCCAGGCCATCTTTGAGGCGCGTCCCGAAGTTGTGGTCAATATCGCAACCCTCGCGATCAAGTCCGGTATGGTACCTTGTTGGCACTACCCGTAACCGCATCTTGACGTCGATGGGGTCTCAGGAAACGCCGTTATATTGAAGGGCGGGAAAGAGTCAGACGAGACGACAAAACTGCTTTCGCAAGCCCTCCAGACCACATGATCGAGGACCGCCGTCCCCTCCACTCAAATCCAGGAAATTCAAACAGGGCCGAGGTATCTTCTCTGCTCCAGCTGGACCAGTACATCGACCTCGTCATCCCCCGCGGGAGCAATAGCCTTGTGCGCAACATCCAGAACAACACCCGGATACCCGTCATGGGCCATGCCGACGGCCTGTGCTCAGTGTACATCGACGCGTCCGCAGACCCGAAGAAAGCCGTTCGCATCGCTGTGGACTCCAAGGTACGGTCGACATTACTCCCACCATGTGCCCAACGTTGACCGGCTCTCCAGATCGACTACCCTGCCGCGTGCAACGCGGCCGAGACGCTCATCCTGCACGAAACCGTCCTGAACACGATCTGGCCCGAGGTCGCGCGGGCGCTCCTCGCAGCAGACGTCAAGCTGCTCTGCGACGAGCCCTCCCTCGCCGCCCTCCGCGCGCTCTCCCCCGCCCCAGCCAACCTCGCCTCGCACGTCCAGCCGTCGACCGCGGAGTCGTACACGACCGAGCACCTCGGCCTCACGCTCTCCGTCAAGACGCTCCCCTCGCTACCCGACGCGATCCGGTGGATGAGCGCGCACTCGTCGCAACACACGGACGCGATAGTGGCCGAGGACGAGCGTGCGGCGGCGACGTTCTGCCGCGGGGTGGACTCGGCGGGCACGTTCGTGAACGCGAGCACGCGTTTCGCGGACGGCTTTCGCTATGGGTTCGGGACGGAGGTCGGGATCAGCACCGGGCGCATCCACGCGCGTGGGCCTGTGGGCCTTGAGGGTCTCGTCACCTACAAGTATATGATGCGGAGCAAGGGTGAGCAGGGGCATATCGTGGGCGAGTTTGGCGCGGGGGCGGGGAAAAAGAAGTACAAGCACCGACAGTTTGCGACCACCACGGTGCCGTTCTGAACACCTTGGAGGCGCACATCTGCGGACGCATGTGTAATTGGATTTAACGCGAGACAAGTTGCATTAACAAAATGTACGAGTGCGGATACATACAGCGATAATGCGAGAGACGGTGGCCGACGCGGGAATGTCATGTCGCGGCCGTCTTCTCCAGCTTCGCCTTTTTTTCTGATTGCGCGTCGTCCTCCGCTTTGCGCTTCACACCGCCATTCGCCTCCGGATTCTTCTTTTTCTTCTTCACCAGGCCCATCAGGTCGTGCAACTCGCTCGACGCGACCGGAGCGGCGGGTGGGGAAGAGCCCAGTTCTGCGTCGAGGGCTTTCGCAACCAGCGCAGGCGCAGTTTCGGCAGGCTCGTTAAGAGCCGTTTTCAGTTCTTCTACCTACATAATAATGTTAGTGAGCGGAGCCATTGCTGGGGATGCGCACACCGATCTTGAGCCAGGCGCCGCCTAGAGTGATGAAAGTGTCAGCGAGCCTGAGCTTCATGTCTTCCGAATCGTCTGTTGTTCAATGTGGATGGCGCGCGCAGGGGCGAGGACTCCCCGCGCGACGTTGAAGACACCTTCGTGCTTGTCGTCGTTGTCGTCTTCCTGATCATCTGCAGCTTCTGCCTCCTCGGCCTCAGGTACGCGCCACTGTTGAACCCAAACTGCCCGCAAAGCTGAGCATTCACGACCGGATGCGCCTCCCGTGACGTGGTAAACACCGGGCTCGGTGGCCTCAAGAGGCATGGGGTCGAGATCCCGGACGTAGAGATCCCGCTTGAGCGCGGGCTGGACGAGTCCGTGCAGAGCGAGGTACAGGCCGCGTTCGCGCAGAGCATGGCGACGATCTAGAAGGTACTCGCATGCATCTCGGGCACGGGCTTCCCCTCCGTGTTCTTCCTGTGCGAGATGCCGATGCAGACATACACGGACGACAAACTCGGGCTCGACGAGCGGGGATAGCAGCATCGCAAGCTCTAGGAAAGATACTAGGAGGACACGAAGTGTGGGAGTGATATGGAGGGGGCCGGCGGTTATATGCAGGCGGTCGGCGCACCAGTGAGAGCGCGGCAGTGATTGTCAACACTGCTTGCCATGTCGTCTTGAGGGGCCTCGAAGGCTTGACCGCTTGTAGGGTATCACAATGGCGCGTCAGTTTGCATCTGTGCATCACATATCATTCTTCATTGTGGCGTCGTTGGACGAGTTGCCTCCTCTTGGCTCCTGGGATCATATCACGACGAAGGTATTTGGACACGAGTCGAAGGACATTGAACAGGTACCTGAGGGCTGTAGAGCGGGGCGGCGACAGGCAACCGAGCCAGGAGCATTGAGCGGGAGACGCTTGAACTCAAGAAGCACGTCCGCTTGCCCAGACCGCATCGGATCCTGATTCCCGCGCCATCGATCGCTTAGGCTGTGCACGCGGCGTGTGGTGATGCGTGTTGTGTGATCTTGTTGACCCCGTTCGGCGCCATCCTGCCAGTACGCCTCTGGTTCAACACGCTGCATGCCCCGGAAGGTGTCCTTCATTGTCAGAGAGCGTATGTCCAGTCGCTGTGGCCACGAAATTGCGTCGAGGCCGATTATCGTCTGGCCCGGTGGATCATCGGATGCACACGACTCGCTAGGTCGGCAATGGGCCCGATCACGATCTTCGGAGTCGGGGTCGGCGGTTGCCGAGCGCTCCGTGTTCCTTTGTTCCTCCGCGACTCGCTGCCGGATGTCTCCCAGCTTGGCTCTTTTGTCCTCCAGATATAGACTACTGTCGCCGCACCATCTGGTCCTGTAGACTTTCTGTCTTCGAGACAATTGAAGAAACGGTGATACTAGGCTTCGCTGCATACTGCACTCGCCCGCCCGGGGGCCGCGGGCCGCAGTCTAGTTTCGGAACCCCACCAGGCAGGACAACGATGGGCTGGCAAATGTGCGCAAGATGACGGTCCTTCAGAGCTACATGGTATTGTTCTCTCTTTTTCTTTGCTTGCGGCTTCACGTTAGTGCCCGGACGTTCCCTGACGGCCTGGCCTGGTCACTGCCCTATCAGGGCTTCAGCCTACTGAGTCCAAGGCATTGGACCGCATCATCCCGCCAGAGCCCAGATCCTGCCGAGCGCGACCTTTGTAATTTATCTCATCGTATCCCCTTCTTTTGAACCGCCTTTACGCCCAGTTCCGCACCTCGCCCCACATTCCGCATTCTTGCTGGTCGATATCCGACTGACACGGGAGGAGGAATTGGCGCATTCATCGCCCGTAAATCCGACAATCGACTTGCGGATGCTATCTTGATACAGAAAAGCCGCATAATAATGCACGATTCATTGTGTTCTCAAGGAAGACTTGAATTGGATTCGAATCGAACTAAAAGTTGGTACCTCCATCGACGTCGCTGCAATGACTTCAGGATGGCACTCCAACCGCATTGGCGACGTCTCAGCAAGTTTCCTGCTCTCGTGGCCCACTCGGTGCCGGAGTGAGGCGCTGCAGTCATGCACGCTGCGCGTCTTTCCAGAATACCAGTGCCATAGCCTTCCGAACACGCCTCGCGGGATGCACCTCGACCCCGTTCTAAACGGTCCGCCCTTGTATTTCACTCGACCCTTGATGCACGTGTGGGGCAGGGTTCGAATATCTGGGAACGCCGTTGATGTTGTGGCTGCGACGGGCTTCTCGCGCGGTTCTGACCAAACTCCGACAGGTGGTTGAAAACTACCAGGCGTGCGCGTGAGCCCCCTCCGACGACTCTCCGTTCGCCTCCTAAGTCTCCCAGCTAGACTCTGCAGCTCACTCTTAACCGACTACACTGCACTCTTTACGTCAGCCATGGCACGGACAGGCAAGCCAGGCTACGCAACGAAGGTGCCCGAGCTGTCAGCCGCCTTCAGAGACAAACCCGGGTTCTTGCCGGTATACAGAGGTCCAAACCCCCAAGGAGTCTCGCCCAGCAAGCCTAAGCGGATTCGAAAACCCCGAGTCAAAGCCAAGGCGGCCGCCTGCAAGGCAAAGACCAAAAGTCGGCGGGGCGCAAATGCAAAACCACCACGAGCGCGCCGCCTCTTGAACCCCACGCCCGACGCCGCTTGTGCTCAGCCCGCCGCCCCCACTGTCACGGCGACCCTCGTGTTCAGTTCTCAGAACGGTGGTATCTTCCCAGAGATCGCACAGCGCCCCACCACCGGTATCGCGCCTGACGCCACCTCCGCTGCATTGGGCGCTCCAGGTATCTTAGCCAGTCGTTGCGCGCACGTCTTCGTGAGTCCCTGTCAGTCCGTTAGTCTTGCTGGTGAGCTGATCTGTTATCCTCCCGGCCGTCAATAGCAGCCACCTACGGACGATTCTACCATCGCACTCGGGTACGCCACCATGGAAGTCGAACGTTGCCCCATCCCTGGTCTCTCTGACGACACCACCGTGTACGTGGACAAACATCGCGGCCCGATCTTTCCTGTCGCGCCGCCGTCATTTGACACGCCCATTATCAGTCCCCTCGCAGACCACGAGTCCTACCCCCGCGGGTCGACTGACAACTCGTCGGGTTCGCTCGCGGACCAATCCTTGCTCCCCCAACCGCGTGCGTCCCCGCCCCCGTCGGAGGTCGAGACTCACGCAGTCGAGCAGAAGCGTGCATCTCACTGCGATGTCAACGGCCCCGTCTATCGCGCTTCGCGCCCTCGCTCGGACGGCCGGGCTGCCATGGAAGGCGTCGAACGTCACGGCACAGTGAACAAGCGTCCGGATCTCTCGCCTCATGATGCTGGTCACGGTCGGAAGGGAGGCCTCGCGGGACCAGACACGGTGGCGCTGGCCTACAGGGACACCTTCGGGAAGTCCACAACGCAGGACGTCTACCTTGCGGCGTACGTCAACGGAGGGGCCGTCGGATATCAAGACGCGCACGTTGGAACCTCCGCTAAGATGAACGCAGCTCTTGGACGCCTCCACGGCTCGTTCGCGGGCGACGACGACTACCTCCCCAGAGCACTCCGTCAGCTGACCCTTGCGCAGAGCGGGTTCGAGTTGGCGGTTCGTGGGGGTCATGCTGTCGAGCAGGCGGTTCCACAACCCATCATCAGTGTCCAGGAGCCCGCCGTCCTCGCTATGCCGCGCGCTCGCAGTGACCCTGGGGCCGTTGCCGTTGACGCTCGTGTCCAGCCATCGCCGAGGTCGGGACATTTTCTCCCGTCCAACTCCTTCTCGACTGAGAGGTCTGTCGGGCAAGCGGGTCACGGCAGCGGCGGTGTTCGCGCCCCGATCCCGCGCTCTCCAACTCACGCCCCGTGGAACGACGATGCAAACACACACCCGCGAGCCAAGAGCGCACCCTCCAACGGTGATGTTACCATCAGCACTTATTCCGCCCTCTCGGGTGCTCTGTCGTCTTCTGGAAGAGAGATATGATCAAACCCATAGCTACTATTTCTTGATAAAGATGCCTGTTTTGCACTGTCGAGGATGTATTGGTACACGATTCGGATGACCCCAGGCTCCAGCGGTGTAGACGATGATGGATCATTGTATACAATCATCGTTTTAACGGAGGATGTCTTGAAGCGCGCCATGGACAGGCTATGGGTCTGATTATGTGTAAAAGAGACATGATCCAACCCATAGCACACCCGTAGTACCCAATCCACTCAATGTCGAGCACGAGTGGATAAAACTGCTCGCAGGCTGGACGAGGCACTCACCTGTTCGTTGAAATGAGCTACAGAGACAGAACTGACATAGTGTCGAGGACTCTAGTCCGGGACGAGTGAACTGTGCCCTCGTTATGATGGCCCGTTCCAGTGCCGAGTTCCTTGCGCAACCAGCATGTCGTCGACGCCGATGCCAACATATCGCATGCAACGACGTTGTATGGCTACTCTTTGGACGGACGCAGAGCAATAGTGTGTCTTGGAAAAGCTGCAGAAGAATTGTCGAATACAATCGATGTGTGCGATGGTCCAGGTGCCTGACCCTGAGGCTTGCGGAGAGAAAGTGAGATTGGGAGTCTACTGGCGCGATCAAACGCACACACGACAGGTTCCACGAGATGCTGTAGGCGTTGGGATATAATTAGGTCATCAAATGGCAACGCCAAACCCAATCTGAGTCCAAACCAGCCTGAGTATGTATCAGGCTCGCCTCTCCACCAACGGCACCACTGCCTGGACAGTCGCACTCATAAACTCTACTACAAAATACGTGTACGACGAGTGTATAAGTCAACAGCCCAATGGACATGTTGTAGACAGCCATGGAAACACGGAGGGTGAAGGCCTGCAGCCTGGTTAGTTAGTCACCAGTGCATCTCTCGATCTATGGGTTTGCATGTATACCAGAAGCCTCTCTGACAGCGGTGGCACGAGCTGGCAGAGAATAAATGCTCTCGTTTTCTGTCTCGCGTCCTGGTGGAAGGTACTCTATCTCAGCAAGTCCCCAGACTTGGGTAACTGTCGTGCTAGAAAGGATCGCCGCAGGAGAAGGCCGCACCAACACAAGAGAATCCATCCCTTTCATTCGCCAGTGCTGAGTATTTCTGGAACGGTACACCGCTTGGCCCCGACCGTGCAACGACCTGGATAGTGGGCCCTTGTATTCCACTCGACTCTTGATACACGTGTGGAGTAGGGTGCGAATAATTGGGATCACCGTTGATGAGCGTTGATGCTGCGACTGCGACGGGCTTCTCGCGCGGTTCTGACCAAACTCCGACAGGTGGTTGGAAATCACAAGGCGTGCGCGTGAGCCCCCTCCGACTTCTCTTCATTGACATCCTCAGTCTCCCATTTACTATGCGTCTGCTCCTTCGCGAACAACGACAACTCTCTCTCTCTCTACCCCAGCCATGCCACAAACGGGACTTCTGTCTTCAAGGAACGCCGCTATCTTGACAGGCGACAAGGAGGCAAACAAAACTCGGACCACCAAACTGATCTCTTCCATCCAGACCTCATGATCGTATATCGCAACCTCTCCATAGTATATCCTGGCCATCCCGACAAGAGTCGAGGTATCCGCGCTGCTCTAGCTCGACATCGAGCTGATCATGCCCCGCAGGATGAAAAGCCTCGTGCGCAACATCCAGAACAACACCCGAATACCCGTCATGGGCCATGCCGACGGCCTGTGCTCAGTATACATCGACGCGTCCGCAGATTCGAAAACGGCCGTTCGCGTCGCAGTGGACTCCAAGGTACGGTCGACATTGCTCCCTCCATGTGCCCAACGTTGACCGGCTCTCCAGATCGACTACCCTGCTGCGTGCAACGCGGCTGAGACGCTCATCCTGCACGAAACCGTCCTGAACACGATCTGGCCCGAGGTCGCGCGGGCGCTCCTCGCGGCAGACGTCAAGCTGCTCTGCGACGAACCCTCCCTCGCCGCCCTCTCCCCGTCCCCAGCCAACCTCGCATCGCACGTCCAGCCGTCGACCGCGGAGTCGTACACGACCGAGCACCTCGGCCTCACGCTCTCCGTGAAGACGCTCCCCTCGCTGTCCGACGCGATTCGGTGGATGAGCGCGCACTCGTGGCACCACACGGACGCGATCGTGGCCGAGGACGAGCGCGCGGCGGCCACGTTCTGCGGCGGGATAGATCGGCGGGCACGTTCGTGAACGCGAGCAACGTTTCGCGGACGGCTTCCGCTATGGGTTCGGGACGGAGGTCGGGATCAGCACCGGGCGCATCCACGCGCGCGGGCCTGTGGGCCTCGAGGGTCTCGTCACCTACAAGTATATGATGCGGAGCAAGGGCGAGCAGGGGCATATCGTGGGCGAATTTGGCGCGGGGGAGGGGAAAAAGGAAAACGAGCACTGACAGTTCGCGGCCTCCACGGTGTCGCTTTGGACGCCTGGGAGGCGAGCATATGCGAGTGCATGTGTTACTGGTTATAACGCGAGACAGCCTGGTGCTCTAGACACGCAGGTGTTGAACATAGTGCTTACCACAACCATTTGGGTAAAGATTACAGCCGCAGGAGAACCTCTGCGAATAGAACGGTCAGAGGTTGTGATGTCCCAGTCCTCGGCTCGCGAGCACTGTCCCGCGACTATGACCACGATGGTAGGATTCGTGAGCTATGAGTTACTGCTCAACAAGCAAGTACAGTGGCATGAAGCGATATTCAGATGGTGTGGGGCAGTCATTCTGCTGAAGGGTTGGATGAGAACGGATGAGCAGAGAACCTCGATCCCAGCAAAAGCCTATCTGAATCAATCGCTTAGGCTGTGCACGTGTGTGTGATGCTCCGGGTTGTGTGATCTTGTTGTCTCCGCTGGGCGCCGTACTGAGCCTCCTCTGGCTCGTGCTCAGGCTACATACTCGAGGCAATGAGAGTGATCGCTACCAAGCGGTGAAATCAGTCGTTGTATACGATGAATTTGCCAAGGCCAAGAATCCCAGGCACTGGACGCGGAAGTGCTGGAAGGCAAGGCAAATAGTCGGAGTTAATCAGCGATCGACCCCGATCACGATCTTGGAGCCTCGGCAGATGCCGAGCACCTTGTGTTCCTTTGTCCCCGCAACCGACTCCCGAGTCTAGCCAGCCTCAATTGGCTCTTTTAGTCTACTTTTTGTCACCGCACCGTCTCCGTCGCAAAAGTTTGCGCAATACAGGATTCCCAGAGCTTGCTGCCAGCGATCTTAGCTACGGCGAACAGTAATGAGTATCACTTATCCCCCCTAGCCTAGTCAGGCCCTTGCTCAATGCCAGGACTTGCCGCCGCCGGGTCGCCGGACCTGGCTATACTAGCATGAAGTCAGGGTGACTTCACGCTCAATGCCGTTCTCCCTTCTCTCCTCCCCACCACCACATCTCTCGTCCGACGTTCAAGTTAGTGCTCCTCGTCGATAGAACCGCTCTCCCCATGTGTCCTCGGAAAATCGTCCTCGGGCTAGCCTCGCCAGAAGCAGGCTATGAACTCTGGTCAACGTTAGAATCGCACATTGGAGCAGGAGGCGAGCTCCCGGACCACATATGTCGGTCTCATTCTTGATTTCCCTGTACGATTCGTCACCACCGCATCTGCAGCGGTCCAACTTCCCCGCGCACTCAGCGATGACCTACCCGTATCCCGTTAGCGTACCCTGTGACGGGGGCGCCGCCGCGTAAAGCTCGGTGAGGAGATGCGGCATATCATCCACATATGTCCTGTTGACTTAGCTGCTACTGTTCAGTTCCGATGAAGGGCAATGGCATGCTACCGTGTACCGCACGGCTCCACGCGCAAGGGAGAGTTCAAGACTCGGCCGTAGGGATCGATGACTGCTCCGGAGACGTCTTCTTCAACGTAACAATGCACTCGCCTAGTGGCTTATATGTACTTTACGACGTGCCTATACCCCATCGCGAAGCGCTGCAATCAACTCATGGGGCGCTGCGCGGAAACCCAGGACAACAGAGCGTTCTGAACAGGCCCGGGACGCACCGCTACCCCAGTTCTGATTAGTCTGGTCTTGTATTCCGCGGGACCCTTGATGCACGTGTGGGGCAGGGTGCGAATACTTGTGAATGCCGCTGATGCTGCGACTTCGACGAACTTCTCGCGCGGTTCTGGACCAACTCCGACAGATGGTTGAAAACTACAAGGTGTGCGCGTGAGCCCCCGCCGACATCTTGCCTCCTCAGTCTCCCAGCTACGCGTTGCTACTCCTCTGTGTAAGGAGCGACATCTCTCTCTCTACCTCAGTCATGCCACAGACCGGATTGCCAGGCTATGCAACGAAGGTGCCCGAGCTGTCAGCCGCCTTAAGAGATAAGCCCGGATTCCTGCCGGTATACAGAGGTCCAAACCCCCAAGGAGTCTCTCCCAGAAAGCCTAAGCGGATTCGAAAACCCCGAGTCAAAGCCAAGGCGGCCGCCTGCAAGGCAAAGACCAAAAGTCGGCGGGGCGCAAATGCAAAACCACCACGAGCGCGCCGCCTCTTGAGCCACGCGCCCGACGCCGCTTGTGCTCAGCCCTCCGCCCCAACTGTCGCGGTGACCCTCGCTTTCCGTGCGCAGAGCGGCGGTATCTCCCCAACGATCGCACAGCGCCCCAGCGCCGGTATCACGCCCGACGCCACCTCGGCTGCACTGGGCGCTCCAGGTATTTTAGCCAGTCGTTGCACGCAAATCTTCGTAAGTCCCTGTCAGTCCGACAGTCCTCCTGGTGAGCTGATCTGTTATCCTCCCGGCCGTCAATAGCAGCCAGCTACGAACGATTCTACCATCGCACTCGGGTACGCCACCATGGAAGTCGAACGCTGCCCCATCCTTGGTCTTTCCGACGACACCGCCGTGTACGTGGACAAATGCCTCAGCCGAATCTCTTCTGTCGTGCCGCCGTTGTTCAACATGCCCATTCCCAGTCCCCTCGCAGACCACGAGTCCTACCGCCGCGCACTCATTCACAACTTATCGGTTCCTCACGCGACCGGACCCTCGCTACCGCAATCGTGTGCGTCCCCGCCCCCGTCGAATGCCCAGACTTCCGGAGTCCAGCAGAAGCGTGTATCTCAGTGCGATGCCAACTGCCCCGTCGATCGCGCTTCGCGCCCGGGCTCGTGTGACTGGGCTGCCATGGAAGGCTTCGGACGTCACGGCACAGTGAAGACTCATGGTGCCGCGAACGGTCGGAAGGGAGGCGTCGCGGGACCAGACACGGCCAGATGGGGAGACATGCTTCTGTCGGCGGACGCGCTGGCCTGCAGGGAGGTAGTCGGGAAGTGCACATCACAGGACGTCTACCCTTCGGCGTACGTCAGCGGAGGAACCATCGATTATCAAGACGCATACGTCGAAACCTCCGCCGACATGAACGCAGGTCTTGGACGTCTCCGCGGCTCGTTCGCGGGCGACGACAACTACCTCGCCAGAGCACTCCGTCATCTGACCCTTGCGCAGCGCGGGTTCGAGTTGGCGGCTCGTGGGGGTCATGCTGTCGAGCAGGCAGTCCCATCACCCATCATCAGTGTCCAGGAGCCCACCGTCCTCGCTGTGCCGCGCTGTCGCAGTGACGCAGGCGCCGTTGCCGTTGACGCTCGTGTCCAGCCATCGCCGAGGTCGGGACAGTTTCTCCCGTCCAACTCCTTCCCGACTGAGAGGTCTGTCAGGCAAGCGGGTCACGAAGCTAGCGCAATTTTCTCCCCGAGCTCGTGCAGTTCCCCTAAGGCCTCTTGGAACAACGACTCAAACACAGTCACGCGCCGACGGGCGACGAACGCCTCTTCCATGAACGGAGCTACCGTCAGCACCTATTCAGCGCTGGCGGGTGCATTGTCCGCCTCCGGGCCAGAGATGTAAATGAACCCATAGTCACAACTACTCGTGTACGCCTGTGTTTAAGCTCTCAACAATGGAAGTCAATGTGCCACGATCCATTTTAGCTGGAAGATTGTGAGCTACTGTCGTCAAGGGAAGTGTTGCCAGTGGTGAGCCACCGACAGGCTATGGGTTAAACTATGTGTACAAGAGACATAGATGAACCCATAGCTCGCCCGGGGCACTCCAAGCCACTCAATCTCTAGGATAGGGTATGGACGTACTCCGTAACCTGGACGATGCTCCTTGAGTAGGCTACCCAGATGGATAGAATGCTATGCCATATGTGACCCAGGGATTTATCGAGAGTGTGTTGTTCAAAAACCGTTGCGTTTCAGTGCATTTGCATGTACAACAAGCCTACTGTAGTTCATGCCTGAAAGCGTCGATGATGGGGATGGATCTGAGTTGCGCGCATGATCCGATGAGCGCAGACCTAGTAAGAGCCTTGTAGCACGCGCAGATCAGAGCTTTTCGATGTAGTCGCAGCGATCGAGAGTTCATACGTCTGAGGCTTGCGGAGAGATCAAAGGCGGCGTATGTGCGAGCCAATAGATCACAGAAGGCATACAGTACACAACCGGCACATTCCGCAAGATGCTCGAGACGGTGTGATCTGTTTATGTAATCACACGGCATTGGTCCTTGTCGACTCCAGTGAACAATCTACGTTGGGCTCAGCCGCCGGTAGGACACCTGCACTCATATACCCTCCAATCGAAACTGTGTCAAAAGAACAAACTCACTCCTTCGAAGCGCGCTTGCATGATTCAATTGCTCCAGCTTGGCGCAACCGCCCACATATCCAGATAAAGGCCTGAGAAGCGTAAGCCGGTATTCCCTGCCACCTTCAAGTACCATGCATATGTGGATCTGCGGGCGTACTGGGCTTCAGGCTCCCGGAACGCTCTACCAATTATAATTCTGTAAGAGCTTGATACATACAAGAGGATTAGTGCGAGAGCCAGATGTCGGCGGGGCGTGAATGCAGCGCCACCACGGGCCCGTCGTCCCAAGGCCCGTTGTCCGAGGCCTCTCGCGCCCAACTTCCTCCAGACTCTCTGTCTCCATATGCAGAGGAGATGCTCTCCCAGAGACCACACAGTGCCTCGGGCCCTGCGCCACCTCATCTGAACCCACTTCCCCGCCTGTTACTGATCGCTCCTCGGTCTCGGTGAGTTCTGATGTCCTCAGGTCTGTCTGCGAGCTCAACAATCATTGTGTTCATGACAGCAAGATGCAGAGCCTGCGGCCGTCTTCCTCACCCCCATTTTGAACCGCCCACCCCTTGACTTTCCCTTGAGCGAGGACGCATACCGCCACATTGGCGATGGACAGGCAGACCCCACCATCCCTCATCAGCGCTTTGTCACCGAGTTCGTCGCCACCCCGGTCCACCCTAAATGGCCGCTATCGTCCAGCTTGCCGTTCACGAATCCCAGAGACCTGACATCGACGCCACCCAGCACCCACACTCAGGCGTCTCTCTCCCGCCTTTCCATCTCGCTCATAGCTAGGCCCTTGCCATCGAGGCCTCCTACTATCCTATAGCCCCCCACCCACCCACAAGTCACACGCCCGTCATCAGGTAAAGCAGCATCTCTCATCGCGTTCTCGACGGTGCCATTCTCTACGATCTGCGTTCAGGCTTGTACGCCAGCCCTCGCCCATAAGACGATGACGCTGGACTCCGTGGCACGGCCATCTTCCTGAGGTCCTTCGAGTGCAGTGGCGAGGGTATGTTCCCAGCAAGGCGACCTGGAATTCGGAGGCGACGCTGTAGGCTTTTTTCCCGCGGCAGTAGGTGGTCCTACAACTAACGTGTCTCACCTTGGAGCCGGATCGGTTCAGTTGCTATCGCAGAGCAACGAATCGGGTCGACGCCGAGGAGGGCGATAGCCAGCACGCGGACGCGTACATGAAGCTCTCACAGTGGACGGGGGTGTCATCGGACCCGAGCAGCGCCCCCAACCCCACACCACACGCTGCGGACCCAGCGACTCCCAGTAAACACCGCGTCGCGACAAACGCTCTTCAGTAGGCCTACTGCGCCCACGGGCCCGACATGAACCTCTCGACGCCGCCGTGTCTTCCGGGACAGGGACCCGTGCTACGTTGCGAAGTCCTGCATATGCCGCACCCGAGAAGGTCTCCTTCATGCTTCCCCTCATTCTTGGCAAAGCAGGAGACGCTAAAGCGGAAGGCTCCTAGAGACACCCCTAGCCGTCCACGGCATCTTGCCGCCATAGCTCGGCAGACAGGCGAGCGCAACGAAGTCGCATGTCGAGGCGCGGCCAACGTCGACTCCACTGGCGGCATCCCCATTAGCGCGTACTCCACCCTCGCTGGCGCGTTGTCCAGGTTCGGGAAAAATCATCACATAACCCATAGTCGTGGCTGTTGTCACAATACTCTCGTTCGGTAGTACGAACTCATGGCCTTGTTGTATCTGATACCAATTCTATAAACGGGCACGACCGTTGGCAAGCAGATCGATCACTGTGAGTGAGCGGCATATGCGGTACGCTGGGGAGAGCCAATGACAGGCTATGGGTCGAGCTATGAGGACAAAAATCATAACACAACCCATTGCGTGCCGGTGGCATTACAGTCCCATTCATGGTACACCAGGACGTCACGACACTGAACACCTGGACAGACTGCAAAGGCCTTGATGAAAAGTGGTGTTATGAACTCAGCATCCCAGGAATTGCCTCGCAATACAGGTCATAGCTGAGAGCAATCGTGTACGACCACCCAAAAGATGCGGTTCGATCGATTGGAAGAGTGAAGCGTCCGCGCACATACATTCCTCCGCGGCACACCGCCGCTGCCGCGCTATGAGTCTCAATAATAGGTCCACACTCGGACAGCCCCATCTCATATAATGGGGCATCTAGCCATGGGCGGAAGAGGTACGCGCGAGATGGCGGCCTCGGAAAAGTGGAGATTCTGAAAGTAATAGACGTACACGATCACCTGGCGAGTGCGCGGGAAGCCTACAAAGGATTGGATGTAGGCATACATCAGATGATGCATACGCATGGTGTTTCTGCCGCATTTCAAGAGTAACGATGGTATAACACGAAGAGCACCGTCATCGAGAGTAGTACAAGGGAGAGTGATGAAGGCACCGGCACCTGCTGATGTAAGCATCACGCCTGGACCCACTTATTGAGTCCGAGTCAATCGGACTCATCCTAATCCAGCACATCTACTACTAACCAAACACCTAGCAGTCAACTTTTGCAGTCAAGGAAGGCCTAGAGCTTCACCAGACAACATGGCAGGCGCCCTCACTGCAGAAAACATCGCCAAAACGGCGAAGACTGCGTTTGAGGCGTCCCAGCTCATACCGACCTCCGAGCGCCTGAAAGCCTTGCAGGAGATCCGCAAAGAACTGGAGGTAGCCAAGGATTCAATCCTGGCGGCAAACCGAGTCGACCTAGAGGTGCCTGATTTACCAGATATTGAGTCGCGCCAACGGATAACAACCTCGGTTCTCACATCATTCGTAGGCTGCACAAAAGGAGGTCGATGCGGGCCGTATGTCCAGCGCCCTCTTGAAGCGCCTCGACCTCACCAAGGGCGACAAATGGGACTCCATGCTGCAGGGCGTGACGGACGTTGCAGAGCTTCCCGACCCCACCGGGGTCGTAACCTATGCCAACGAGCTGGACGATGGGCTCGAGCTCTACCGTGTCTCATGTCCCATCGGCGTCCTCCTGGTCATCTTCGAGGCGCGTCCTGAGGTCGTGGTCAATATCGCAGCCCTCGCGATTAAGTCCGGTATGGTATTTTTGACACGATCCGTAACCACTTATTGACGTCGCTGGTTCTCAGGAAACGCCGCTATCTTGAAGGGCGGAAAGGAGTCAAACGAAACGGCAAAACTGCTTTCGCAAGCTATCCAGACCGCATTATCGAGGACGGCTGTCCCCTCCACATATATCCAGGCCATACAGACAAGGGCCGAGGTATCTTCTCTGCTCCAGCTCGACCAGTACATCGACCTCGTCATTCCTCGCGGGAGCAATAGCCTTGTGCGCAGCATCCAGAACAACACCCGGATACCCGTCATGGGCCATGCCGACGGCCTGTGCTCAGTGTACATCGACTCGTCCGCAGACCCGAAGAAGGCCGTTCGCGTCGCAGTGGACTCCAAGGTACGGTCAACATTGCTCCCTCCATGTGCCCAACGTTGACCGGCTCTCCAGATCGACTATCCTGCCGCGTGCAACGCGGCCGAGACGCTCATCCTGCACGAAACCGTCCTGAACACGATCTGGCCCGAGGTCGCGCGGGCGCTCCTCGCGGCAGACGTCAAGCTGCTCTGCGACGAGCCCTCCCTCGCCGCCCTCCGCGCGCTCTCCCCGTCCCCAGCCAACCTCGCCTCGCACGTCCAACCATCGACTACGGAGTCGTACACGACCGAGCACCTCGGCCTCACGCTCTCCGTGAAGACGCTCCCCTCGCTGTCCGACGCGATCCGGTGGATCAACGCGCACTCGTCGCACCACACGGACGCGATCGTGGCCGAGGACGAGCGCGCGGCGGCGACGTTCTGCCGCGGGGTGGACTCGGCGGGCACGTTCGTGAACGCGAGCACGCGTTTCGCAGACGGCTTCCGCTATGGGTTCGGGACGGAGGTCGGGATCAGCACCGGGCGCATCCACGCGCGCGGGCCTGTGGGCCTCGAGGGTCTCGTCACCTACAAGTATATGATGCGGAGCAAGGGCGAGCAGGGGCATATCGTGGGCGAGTTTGGCGCGGGGGAGGGGAAAAAGAAGTACAAGCACCGACAGTTTGCGGCCACCACGGTGCTGTTCTGAACACCTTGGAGGCGCACATCTGCGGATTCATGTGTAACTGGACGTAACGCGAGACAAGTTGCATTAACAAAATGTACGAGTACGGATACATAGAGGAATACGCGCGACAGGGTCTCTTATGGACCGACGCAGAACTGTCATGACGCGGCCGTCTCCTCCAGCTTGGCCTTCTTTTCTGACTGCGCGTCTTCACCGTCGTCCTCCGCTTTGCGCTTGACACCGCCGTTCGCAGGCGTGCCATTCGCCTCCGGATTCTTCTTCTTCTTCTTCACCAGGCCCGTCAGGTCGTGCACCTCGCTCGACGCGGCCGGGGCGGCGGGTGTGGAAGGGCCCAGTTCTGCATCGAGGGCTTTCGCGACTAGCTCAGGCGCAGATTCGGCAGGCTCGTTAGGAGCCGTCTTCAGTTCTTCGACCTGCACCATGTTGTCAGTCAACGGAAATGTTGCTAGCTAGATGTGCAATCATACCTTGAGCGCGAGGTCCTCCCGAAGACCCTGTAGCTCCTTCTCCTCTGCCTCCATCTGGAGCCTCGTCATCTTCGCGACGGCGTCGTCGCCCAGTAATCGCGGGGCCTTGGCCTTGCCTTTGCCTTTGGTGTCGACACTCGCTTCCTGCTGCTCAGGCTTAACGAGACCTTGCCCGCTGAGAGCGTCGCGCAGTTCTGCTAGACGCGCCTCGACGCTATCCAGGGCGCGCTCAGCGTGCGATATCGAGTCTCCCAGGCGGCCGGATGTGAGGTCGAGCACAATGCTGAGCTTGTAGTGGGCCTCGGCTATCTGCCGGGAGGAGAGGGGCAGAATCTCGGTTTTGAGGCCAAGTCCTGCGGTGTAGTCGGTGATGGCTTGCTCGAACTTCTCTGCACAAGTACTTGAGCATACAGGCAGAGATTCGGGCAGGGGTAGACGCACCGGTCTCGAGCGAGACGTCGCCTAGAGTGATGAAGGTGTCAGCGAGCTTGAGCTTCGTCTCATCCGACTCTTCTTGTTGCTTTTCGTAGATAGCCCGTGCAAGGTCCAGGACTTCCCAGGCCGCGTTGAAATCATCTTCGGGCTCGGCGTCATCCTCCTCCTCTTCCTCCTCTTCGGCAGCTTCCGCCTCTTCGGCCGCCTTCTGTGCTTCCGCGAAGAGGTCCACGGCAACGTCCTCTCCCGGTTGCTCATCGTCCGCGTCTCCAGAGAACGAAAGGAATGCGCCACTGTTGGCGGGTTCTACGAAAACGCGTGGCTAGGGTCAATACCGGCAAGCTGCGCCACATGCATGAACGGACGTCGCGTACCATTGGTGTCCTCGCCATCGTCCGCTTCCTGCTTTCCCAGCACTGAGCTCTGAGCAATGGCGTTCTCCAAAAGCGCCTTGCCATACGCGAAGTACAGGTCCGCGGTCTCAGATGCCTTCTCGCCGTAGTGCTTTGTGCTGCAGCGCACCGCCGTCAGTATGCACATGACGCGCTATGCAACACGACGATGACGTGTTACTCACGCAATCTCGAGTGCAGAAGCATAGTTTTCGACCGCTTGCTCGTACTTCTTGAGCGCGTAGGCGCGTTTCGCATGTTCGATGGTGTCTGCGAGTGACATGGCCGGCGCGGTGGCCTCGGACGTGGCTGTGGGCTTTTCTGCCTCGCTTGAAGCAGTGTAGCGGTGTCAGCAGGTGTCTCAGTTGCGCATAGCGATGCGCGACATACGACATAGTGCAGCGACGGGTGTGGACAGCGCGGGGCGGGTGGACGGAGCGAAGAAGGTTGCGGCAGAACGCGTCTCGGCGTGTCCGAACCTGACGCGGCAGGGAGCGCCTAAGCCACGTGACGCGCGCGACAGGCAGCGCCTCCGCTTCAATCTCTGGTTCCACTGCCAGTCGGGCACAACTCCGGACCTGACTTGGACCACCAACGCCATCCGCCTCTCGGTCCTGACTCCCTCCCTCGCTGCTTTCTTGCCCCCGCCCGCTGCGTCTGCTGCTGCAGCTCCTCGTAGACGGCGACGTGATGACTGCGATTGGGAGCGTGTTCCTGGGAGACGTCCAACGCCAGCGCGTCCTATCGTCGTCCACCCCGCCCTCCTCACCGCCCCCGAACCTGGGCAGCAATGGCGCACCCCACAGCTTCAGCGATGTCGATCTGGACGACACGGACGACAATCAACCATACCACCCTGCGCCGCCATCCATCTCCCCCGCGCTGTCCCTGGAGCTGCGGTTACGATGGCTCGAGACGCTGCTGTTTGGAGCCAAGCATGGCGCGGTCGAACAAGCGGCGAAGCCCGGGGCCAATATCGACAAGCTCAAGGAGGGCGAGTCCCTCACTAGGCGCGCAGAGGAGCTTCAGCGGAGGTTAGACAGTGTAGTCCAGAATAGTGATGGCCTGAAACGCTTCATGGATCGATGTGAGGTGTCGAGTGCATCCCTTGCTCTCCTTCGCTAAGCCCCCTTCCAGACGAACAGTATGCGCATTTGCTCACACCCCAATTTGCGCTCTCTGGGACGCTCCCTATCAATCCGCCGACATACGAGAATATGTCCCCGACCGAGCTCGAAGCGTTCCTAACGGAAATGGAACCAGATATACGTGCCGCAGAGCGTGACCTCCGTGAAATCAACGCCTTGGAGGGCAAAGGCGTCACGGGTGCGGGCAAATTGGGCGACTACGAGGCACTGCAGCCCCGATTAGACTCACTTCTGAAAGCGAATGACGAGGACCTGCGTCTAGCCGCCGACTTAGAGAAGCGCATAGCGCTGCTTATGGACCGTTACGCAACTAACGTCAGTCGGCTGGCCGTTCCGTGGTAGCATTGCTCACGCTGACGAAACTAGGTCGACACACTGTCTGAACTATTTGTCTCATGGGACGAGAGTATTCGAGACGCTGAAGAGGAAGTCCATAGACTAGAAAAAGAACGAGAAGAGAAGCGGAAGCTCGGCTACGAGTAGCATTGTTGCGCCTTTGCTTGATACCCACCCATGGTCGGTACTGCGCTCACCCTTTTCGAATGATTCGCTGACCACGTACAGCCATAAGATACCCTTCGACGTCCGTCGCGCAGGCAGGCAATGGCATTGACAACTGGCACAACAGCGGATACGCCGATTGGCCTGTGCAGCCCCCAGCAACGTCTTGAGCGAATCAACCACGTCACTCACTGCAGTAGCTTGTGCTGGCGCTCGCTTGTTGTCTTTCACCATCGCGGGAATGCGAGCTTGAGATGAACGTGGGTAAGTTCGTAGCAACAAAGCCGGTTTGCACTCGGCGAACTGAACGTTACTCGGATCATGGAGTCACCGGATTCGCAGGAGCAGCTTCCTCTGAAGGCCAGCTTGGTAGTGAAGGGCGTTATGTTACATATCCCCCGCTCGTCCTGGTTTCGAAATACCCGGATCAAGCCAGCCCCTATGCGCTGCGTCGAGGGTGTCGGGGCTGGCACAGACGAACGAACCTTGTTCTCTTGCTCCTGATGGAATATCATCGCACGACAGCTCCCGCAGATGAAACTCTGATTGCACCGGCGGCGGGCTGACAGCTGGCGACCGACAGGATGTTATCCGCAGACACTTGCCGCGTTGAACACGTCGTGTGAGCGCATGTGGTTCCCCTCGCCCAAGAGGGAAGTTGTCGGGATTTCTTCTGGACGCTACCTATCGCGTATTCTCTGCAGTCCCACACCTTCAATGTGAAGCCTCAGAGCTCATGTCGCGTTTCGGCCATGGGGCTGACATCGGCGTCCTGCAGCTTGCCTCTTGAGTGCACTAGCGCAGTGGTTGCGGCAATCCGCGGTATCCGGCGACTTCCAAGTGGATGCCATCTCGTTTCTCACCACCTGACACAACTAGGCGACTTTGCACTAGGCGACTTCGCACAGCAACAACGCGATACGTAACCTGCTATATCCGTCGAGTCGTTCCTAAGTGGACAGCCGGGCATGGATGAAAAAGGCTGTGCCCTGACGGTGTCGGCGCGCCCGATTGCCATGCATGTCTCCAGGCCCGCTCCGCCCCGTTTTTTTGCGTCAGGTATAGTTCCGCGTGGCCGGGCTGTTCCTTGTTCGCGGGTGTTTGTTCGCGGGTGGCGGCATTTCACCCCGCCCACCCGCGTCTATAGCCTGCCCTTCCTGTCGACTTTCCGGTGCAGTGCATGGCTGTTATGCCTTAATCTGGGATCCGGCATCGGCTGCAGCCATTTGTCTAGAACGTATGTAGAGAAGAAGCTGGCATGCATGGAGGGACAGCCTATGGCGGTTCGTCATACGTATACCGCCCTCTTCCCTGTGCATACATAAGTCGGGCCCTCTCCCTCTCCTTCCCCCACACTCCATGCCTCACGACAGTCTGTCATAGCATCCAGTCTCACTCTCCGTCCTAGCGTGAGCTCAGCGACATCACAGAGATGAGCAAGAAGGCCGTCAAGAAGACTCGACCGGTGAGTGGCCATCGCGCACTATGACGGTGGTACCCTTACCAAGTATCAACCCACAGGCGCGTCGCATATTTGGCCGCCCCTCAGACGATCCTGGGCCTCAGCAGACCTTCACTGGAGAGTTCCAAATCAGCCCTGGGGAGGCTCCGTCGCCTGCACAACAGAGTCTGCTCCAACCAGTGCTGTCTTCTCACTCGAGCGCGGTGTTGCCGCCTGCAGCCCAGTGCGCAGCCAATGGCGGTGTTCATGACGATCATCCGGATAGAGCGGGCCGATCTACTCGCTCCCATTGCAGCTCGAGTTTGAGTGTTCCCAGCGCGAGCTTGACACCATACACAAATCGACAGTCCGGGGCGGAGTCCTCTGCTCGTGTGGGGCTTGCCGGGCGACGTCGTCGTTCAAGCGCCGGGCATCGCAATACCCATAGCGCTCCGACTGTACCCGTGGCTCAGGCTGCAGGAGCACGTTACAGCCGGAGTCGCTCGAGCAACACTGTGGCGGCTGACATGGGCTATTCCCCGGATACCCATGCCGCCGGTGGTCCTAGTTCTCTCCCAGCATCGTTGCCCGACCTCTCGCCTGTGGCTGTGTCTTCCCCTCGTATGCCTCGTCAGCGGCCCCCCAGCACTCCTTACTCTCCGTACTCGCCTTTCAGTACGGACTCTTCAATCCGTACCCCGTCCTCGGGTTCTGCCGGAATTCGACACCAACAGACGTTCGAATTGCCTGACCCCTCGCCTACCGACACGTCGCCGGCGTGGCCCTACCCATCCCCATCCCCCGCCCCACACACGCCGGCCTCCCTCCGCGACGCGAGCGTGCCGCCGAGCGTCGTTTCGGAGTCTTCGCCGTTCCTCGGCCTGCTGCTCGGCGACTTCTCGCCAGAGATGTCGGCCTTGGGTGCGTCTATTGTCAATCCATCCTCATCGCCCCCTCACCACTCACATCAGCAGATGGCGATGGCGCAGAATTTTCCCCGCTCTCGCCCGACGGCGCGCCCGTCGCCGCCGCCATGCTCCCGAACTTCCACGGCCGCCCCCGCTCGCAGTCGGCCGCGCAATTCATCGGTCGTGGGGGCGGAGGCGAGAACGCGCTCTTCTCGTCCGTCCGGGCCTCCCAGTCGAGCATATCGGGTAAGTGCCGTAGGTGGGGTCTGCACCGCCGAGCCGCACGCTGACGTAAAGCGCCTCTCAGTGCCTGAGCTCGAGGGCCTCCATTGGCCGCCCGGGATCTTCGGGCTCGACAGTTCTCCGCTTACGACCCCCGACTCGCCCGGCCAGGAAGAGCCGGCGCCGCGTTCTGGCGCGCGCTCTCCTCGCTCTCCACGGCGCGCGTCTGGATTCTGAGGAGCCTTCTCCTACCTGTTCTTGCGGCTTGGGTCGCTCGTCGCTGGCTCCTAGTGCCTTGTGCGTACTCCGGACTTCTTGAGGCATTACTGGCTTGCCGTGTAGCTCGGACTTGATTCATTGCTCCTGGAGCTGGTCTCAGCGCTTCGCACGACACGGTTGTTCTAGATGACTGCTCAGTCTCCAGCTTCCATATACCATGCGACACGATACATTACTATTGTACATACTTGGATACATCTCTTATTTCCTTCCTCCTTTGCTCCTTCTTCGTATACCCCCGCCGTTCCCGGAACTGACTGTATACCATGTAGCGCGCGGTAGGCGGCGCGCCCGGGGGCGATGTATTCTGTTGACGCCAAGACCGCATAATTGACCCATTTCCAGTTTGTGCAGTTTGTGTCGCAATGTAGGACTTCCGGAAGCTCTGATACATGCCGGCATTACGGCTTGACTTACCAGTAGTCACTTTCCACCCACCAATCCCGAGTTGCTTGGGTCTGAGGCGCTCGATTCGGAGAATGTCGGTAGCCATACTGTGCCCGTTATTGTGTACGGCTTCACCGTGTGTTAGTCTTCTGCGACCATCATGGCAGCCTGGATACCTGTGGCAGTAGGACTCCAGGCTGACTCTCAAGCATGAAAGGTACCACTGCGGCATGGGCAGTGCAAATCCTCCATCCCATCCAGGGGTCGGCTAACCTGTTTCTATTGCTAGGGCAGCCGCAGGGGCGGCGATGCACGACTCCGACATCTGAGCACCAAGTGCATAGGGGGAAGCCTCAGCGTAGAGTTATTCCTACGCGTCGTCTTGTTGAACCTTGCATCGGATTCGCATGAAATCCACCGATCCGCTCTTCTTTGACGCTTGTTATTGTATTCATGTGAGGTACTTGCATGCATAGGCTTACAGTATACTGATCGCATACCCGCTTCTGACAGGGACCTCCCGTATCGCATGAGGTGAAGGGTTCGACGCAGTGACTGCGTTTGCGTCTGCGGTGTTCATGCTCACACACGGTTCTGGACTGCTTCGCGGGTGGAGTCCGAGCACCGCATCCTCTCGCCGTCAGCTTCACTTTGCGATTGGGAGTAAGTTCTGTTCCATCGTCTCGTCGATCCGTCCATTGTGCAGGCCAAAGTGGACATCTCTCCGATATCTTTCTCTATCTCTGTATCGCTCAACCATCGAAGATTGCAAGGGACATCACCGCGGATATCACGAGGTGGCCCAAGGAAGAGCCTCCTGGTCAGTATTCCCTGCTTAAAATTGACAATTAGCTTATACCTACCGTCGAGATGATCTCCTCCTCTGGCGCCTAGTGGGCAAAGTGGGTTACACACTCAGTCCTCCGCAATTCCTTCTTGAACGATCCTGTCAGACTCACGTCATCCTATCGAACAGTTCCAACTGGCAGCGCCCTTTGCGCGTGGTCAAGTCTGCACTCCCGCGGTATGCGCTTTATCTTGTATAGACCACTCACCTTACATTGTCCTGCAGGACTCTTCCCATAAAAGACTTCGTGACACTAGCCAACCGTCTCTTCCGCGTGATGCAGGACGGCGGCAAGCTACGGTGGGATGATCTGTCGATGGTAAGCCAACAATGAGATACGTCGATGGTGCTCTTATAAACTCGCTTGCCAGAGGTTCACGCTGGACGCTGTCGGATCCACGACGTTCGGCTGGGACTACAACAGCATCGAGGACACTAGTACATATGTGCAGTTCACCCTCCCCAAATCTTCGCTGTTCTGGAACGAATCGGCCAGGCCCTCCGTCACGGAATACAGTCATGTTATGTAGAGCATCGCGATTCCTCTGTACGCCCTCCACTTAACCTATCATGACACAAATTCCTGACCTTCACCCCAGCTACATCGTCTTTCCCAAGCTCGAGACGCTGTTCCCGGGAAGACCATCATTTTCAAGATCGACGCGCTCATCGCGAAGTTCACCGGCATCCTCGACGAAAAAAAGGAGAACAGGGGAAACGACATGCTCACGTATATGCTCGAGGATGTGAGTCGCTGTTCCCACTTCATCTCCTGTATTCTAACGCTCTTATGCAGCCCGAGATGAGCGGCGCCAAATTCCGAGACAACATGGTCGTTTTCTTCATCGCAGGACATGTGGGTGTCCTTGGGCAACCTTTCTTCATACGTTCGCCAACTTGTTGACCCGTCCCCCACCAGGACACCACCGCCAGTGCGATGTCCAGCCTCGTCTTCTACTTCGCCAAACACCCCGAGATGCAATGCGCCGCCGTTGGGTCCGCGAAACCCACTATTCACAACATGCGAGACACGCCCTTTGTGCAAGCGTGCATCCGGGAGGCGCTGCGCATTAACACACCGATTGTAAGTCTTGCAATTTCCATTACCTAGCGAAGTTCTGGAGAACGCTGTGTACAGGTTTACATGTTCCCTCGAGCGGGCTCGCGGCCCGCCGAGCTGGTGAGCGCGCTCGGGAAGCGCTACGTGCACCCCGCGAACACGTCCGTCATCCACAACATCTGCGCGAACCACCACAATCCGTTCACTTGGCCCAGGTACTTTGGTCCTTTCTCGCTCGCGATCAACCCTCCCGTTGCTCACCTCGCCTCTCCTTCTCACGAACCGGCATCCTTCAACCCCGAACGCTTCATGAACAAGAACGACAAGGAGATCGCGAGCGTGGACGCGAGTCTCTGGATGTGCGTTCATGTCCAGCCGTTTGTCCCCCACCTGCCGTGATGAACCCATAGCAGGCCCTGGCTCGACTTCCTCCCGCGCGCGGCGCGGTGCTGGGTAGTGGACGAGCTGCTGCAGAGTGTGGGGCGGTGGATTGTGTGTGGGGGTGTGTTTGTGAGCGTGTTGTGAGGGTATGAATGATGGGAGGGAGGGTAGAGGACAGAGAGGGAAAGACCAGAAACGAATGAGTGAATATATTCTTGTCACTGTGATTCCTTGCTCGTCACAGTACTAGTCTTGGCCAACGCCATGAGTTGCGAATCACCTGCCGCTTCAGCATCCGAGATAATCGTCCAAGTGCAGTCCCCTGATACCAAGCGTCTACACACATACAAGTACTAAGAGGTATACAATAGCTAAAGTGCGATCAATAGTCATAACATGTGAGCGTCATCATCTCCCCAAGCCCCCCTCCCAAACGCCCATTCCGAACCATGCCCATCGCGTCCGCGAGAAGGACCCCATCACCTCCCCGGGAACGCCCCTGATATCTGCAACCTCCTCCGCTCCGAATGATGGAAATACGGTCCATATCGCGACGTGCTCGACGGCGTCTCCTCCTCGCCCACCACAGAATCGCCCACCGTCGAGCCTTCGCCCACAACGTTCTCACCACCGCCCAGAACATCCTCCCGCCTAGCTGGATCGCACCGTCACCGTCACCCTCCGCTACACTCCCCAAACTCCCCACGATCCCGCTATCCCGCATCCCCACGTCCGCCTGGCGTGCGGGCACATCGAGCACCTGCCGATCCGAATCTCTGCCCGCTGAACGTCCTTGGCTTCGCCGCTCATCACCCGCTGTGCCCACGCTGCCCTGCCGCACCTGCCTCATCAGGCTCCTCCGCCTCGACGGGCTGTGCACAACGACATGCTGCACCGTCCCGTAGTCCTCGTCAGAGTCCACGCCCTCTTCGTCCTCCGCTGCGGCCGCCTCCTCTCCATCAAGCCCGCCGACTAGCCAACTCTCATCGTCGGGCAGGTTGATCACGCCAGTCGCCTGATCGAAGCTCAGTCGGTGGTGCAGCGGCGCAGGAGCCGTTCGCGCCCGCCTTTGACTCGGTCGCGGCAGGGCTCTTCTGCTGCTACGGGTTGGCGTCGTCGCGTGGCTCACCGTTCGCGCCTTCGCCGGAGAGCACGTCGGGCGCAGCGGTAGACCGTCGCCGATGGACGACGCTCGCGCGCTTGCGAAGGCTGAGAACGCTCTTTTCAAAGGTAGCCAGGGTTCCGAAAACACCGTTTAGCGCTGGGTGACCGTAACGGTGCTTGCCAGTGCTATACAAGGTCGTCAGACGGGAAGGGTACAGTAGTGAATATTCAACGTACTTAAGCACGCCGGCATACCAATTGGCCATCGGTCGTTGTGACTACACAAGCGTTAGCAGATGCCCGACCTTACACAAGTCTAGGGCTCACATAATCCGTCCGCTCGTCCTCTGGGGCAATGTACAGCGTGTCGTCGTTCTGCGCATTGCGTCGGCGGTAGAAATTTCTGTCTAGACCTCATTCAGCGCGCAGTCCTTCCTCAACCACAATAATTAACCTTTGACTCCACGTCACCGGATGCTCCGCCCTTAATCGCACCACACCTGCTGTGTCTTCTCCCCTCTCGACCTCGCACACCGATCTCGAGCTGACAAACTTCGGGAGCGGCGGGAGCGCGTCCGGTCGACCCACCACGTCCAAATGACGGTAAATTCGAGAAGCGGTATCTGCATGTGAGCGCGCTGTGAGCAAAAGCGGCACAACCGGAGCAAGGAAACCACACTGACCATGATCGTCGAGATGATATACGCCTTCTTCAGGAGGAATAACCCAATCATGAAGATCTGGAAGACTACCACGCCCCAAATCAAACGGATGAAAGTGATCGGCCAAGCCTGCTCACTCAACTCGTAAGGCTTGTATAAGACTGCAAGGAAATTTATCAGCAACATCCTCGGGCATATACCAGGCTACTCACCGAAGAGGAGGTTGTACTTGTACACCACATAGCCGATGCCGAAGTACAGCGCGCCAAAGACGACGACCAGCGGCTGCGTGAACACTGTACAGCAGGGTTTCGACGAAGATGAGGATGGCTTGCGGGTACACGACGCCGTAGTTGATCAGTGGTGGCGCGTTCAGCTTGGCGAAGTCTGCACGACCCGCTGTCAGCACAACACCATGCAGCAGTTGAGACTCTACTGACCTTGCGGTGTCCGCGCCACGAAGATGCGCATGAAAATACGCTGTATGACGATTGCGAGGTTGAGTAATTGCAGCGGCATGATACCCAAGCTCTGAAGGATTACGTAGGAAAGGAAGAAGTGCCTGTACGACCGATATGTCAGTCCAAAAGATTCCAATATGAATCCGCCAACTACGGACCTCGCTTTGCCCGCGTGCAACGCCTGCGCGACCTTCTCCGGGATCTTCGCGGGCGAGTTCGCCAGGTCCATAACCAGCTGCAGGTACGTTGACGCCAAGAGGAAGATGAACCCGACGTTGATGAGCAGGAAAAGGAAGTATCTGACGATGTGATTGCCAGTCAGCCACTTCTCAATAGACTCGATGGCAGCACTCACTTCTTTGATAACGAATGCTCGATCCAGCTGCTCGCGCGGTAGCCCTGCGCATATGTCAACGCTTGAGAAGGAGGTCAGGTCAGTCGTCATTTGAGTCGCCCTCGTCGCCGTCATCAAGTAGGTCTTTGTTGTTCTGCGAGGACGTGAGGACGAGCGAAAAGCCCATCCAATGCATACGCACCTGAAAGTTTATCAGCATGAGAACAGCAATCGAAAATACGCTCGCAGAGGCGAACAGATAGAAGCACATATTGAAGAACAATGACAAGACATCCGCACCGAGGCCGACAATCTGCAGCACGGTGTATTCAGAGGTGCGGATGATTGGACCTATCTGAGCAAAGGAAAACAGGGCCTGCAGTGTTTTGGTTACGGGCAATCACTTGTGAGTGATATGCGCATTATGCGAAAGGGTGCACAGCGGAGGGTACAGTGGGGCCGGGAGCCTCATGGGCTTCATGTGGGGAAAAGCCTACGCGCGGTTGTCTGAGCGACGCAAGCCCACAGTGCGCAACGCACCTTTCAGCTTCGTCCTCGACTCAAACAGTATGAGCCACCGCGTCCTGCAAACGAGAAGATGATGAAGCACGAGAAGCCTGCATATGCGGTAAGTCCCGATTCACCTTCGATGACAGGCATCATATGCACCAAGAGCGCACGATATTGTCATCTGTGTCTGGAACCAAGGTCCTTTGAAGGTTCGCGTTGGAGGGGATCCTGGAGGCAACGTTGGATCTTCGCCCTCACCGAGCGCGTTCACGGTGGTGAAGGCATCGAGGGGAACGAGCAGCATATGTGCCGCCTCCACCGTGAGTGTGTATGCGGTGTCCGTTCGCTTTGTGAGAAGGCGTCCGCAGAGGTCTGTGGTCAGCCTTCCGAGGTCGTAACGCCCTGGAACTCGGCGCTTTCTTTGCCAGCCGCGAAAAGCTAGCGAACCGGTTGCATGGGGGGCCCTGGAATCAGGACAAGCAATTGCAGCATGCACGCCGGGATGGGGCAAGGGGTGATCATAGGCGAAGCAGTGAGTACTCAGAACCACGTGTCAATGGCAACCTCGCCCATACTTTTCATGCCCAGCGCCGGAGCACGTCAATCATACCATGGAACCCCGCTGGGTGACCGTCGACCTTACTGGTATTCGCTGTATATTCAACTCATTTTGCGTATACACAGCATCGAGCTGGTGTAGTACCCACTTTCTCGAGGTTGGTCGCAACCTCAACAATAAGAAGAAAAAGGATACTATAGCAACAAAGCATTACACAGATATTCGAACAGCAGACAATACGACGAGACCGTTCCTGGTTATAATTCACAAGGTACTCCCATGTAACCTCCCATGAAAGAGTGTGGCTCAAGGAAGCGCGCGCTAGTAGCAACACTATGACACATCCTGTGCTTGCTTCAGTGGATGTCTACTGAATCAACTGCAAGGTACTCACCAGGTCAAGATATGATATCGAGTTCTTGCCATCAGTCGAGCGCTTTGAACCAGCAAGGCTCCTCCTCCGTACCCAGCCACTTCTTGATCCTGTCCACAATCTCCGGCGACGGCACGCGCCGCTCATGCGAGTTGAGGCCCTTGCTGTCCGAGACCACGATTGCCCATGAGAGCCGCGAGCACCCCCGGCTAGTGTAAACCACTCTGGATCCTACACAAGCCAGACGGAACACACGAGCAACACGACGGCCGAGGGCTTGCTTAAGATAGTCGACATGATCATCCATGGTCTCGTCCTCCGTCAGTTCCCCGTTGGCGTCGTGAAACGATGTCGGACACCCGCGAAGGCAGACACCCCGGCAGAGCTCGTCGGTAGCAAGCCAACCCAGGACGTAGCGCCCGGCGAACTGACGAGGTATCTGCCAGCTACGAGCTTCGTTCTGCGGGTCTATAGTGTCGGGGGGACAAGAGGAGAAGCGCCAGCAAATGCGACTCTTTTGGTGTTGGCGGGGGGTGTAGCTGGGGCGGACATGGTTGTAAAGATCAAGAGCAAGATGGCGCTTGTTGGATTTTACAGCACTTAAACGTAATGATGTGTTCAATCATGCGCATGATGTCAGCGTTATGTTAGGGTTTCATTGTATTTCAATATACATTGTACTTGGCAAACACCATATGTACAATAGCTCCTTATTCACGTGTGCCACCAGCATGCCTTTTAATTGAGGGTTGTGTGACCAGGGATGCGCGGGTCAATTGTTGATTCTTTGACCTTTGACTGGGTGTCAAGGGTCTAACTAGGGGTCAAACCTATGGTCAGACCCTGTTATGCTTCATGCTTGAACTCCAAGTCCAGACCTTGGTACTTCCTGGTACTTCATTACTTGGCTTCACTTCTGTACTCCCATCTACTTCATACTCCAAACTCCTTTCCATTTCAAATATGTACTTGACTCACCTCCTGTACATATAGCACTGACTGTACTAGACAATAAGCCCCCGACCTTAAGGCTACATACTTTGTGCTCCCATATTGCTCCTTCCTATCCCGTTCATTCTAATTGTTCTCCTTAACAATAGGGCATCTTTTTGTAAATACCAAGAGCGCGCTCTGACTTCTGCACATGAACATATGCTTTGCACCCAAAAACGCGGAAGTAGGACACATCAGGGATGGTCCCATTAATGAACTCTGAACCTGGGAAGGCTGTAAGCCACACAACGAGAGGTCTTCAGTCTGTGAGTGAACGACTATGATTGCATAGTACTGTACCTGTAAGCCACACAACGAGAGGCTACAAGTACTAGTAAGTAAACATGTAGGAACACATAGGTAATATGGGACTTACTCTTCAGTCTGTGAGTGAACGACTGAAAAGCAGGAGCCTGCAGAGTCCTCCTTATATACTACTGAGGGAGGACGATGTGTTAGGACGCGTGCCGTGGGCAGACCGATGGATCAGGCGGGGTTCCGAGGGATGACCGGCGGAGTTCCGGACACGACACGGGGATGGTGGGGACTTGGCGAAACTATTGGTAACGCCCTGAGCGATCTCGTCGGGTGTCCCCTACTTACTAGAGTTCACCGACGCGAGACGGAAGACCGAAGGTGTCCGACGGATGACCGAGACGGGAGTCCGAGGGGTGAAGGTGTATTGCGAGTAAGTACCGAAGAGCGTAGAGTAACGAGCGGGGAGTAAGAACAAGTATCCGAACTGAGGCAAAGGCTACTACCAGCGCGCCTTATATACTAAGCGAGCCTAACATATAAGGAAGGGGGCTTGCGTCACGGACATCGGAACTCCGGTGGGTCCGAGGTCCCTTGACGCAAGCCAAGAGAATAGAAGTTCTACTAGGAACTGTATGACGCCAGCGCATGGAAAGGTCGAGAACGTACTAAACATGGAAAGTCCGGAAGTCCTAACGGAACTCCTTCGGGGTCGCTCCGGAGGTCCGGCATGGACCGTGACAGTGCCCCCTCCTAGGCCCGAGCCCCCGAGGGCCGTAGCGTGACCGCGGTAATGGCACCGAGTGCCTAATGGGGGCAGCGCGGATCGCCCGTTGATGAAACAGAGGACGGGACGGAGCGCCCGCGAAGCTCGTCTGGGGTGGCGGCTATAAGAGCCCTGCTTGAGGCCGGCCCAAATCCCAACCCCAAACCCAACCTCAACCACTTCCCCCAGCCAAACCCAGTCCCCCCCCCAGCAACATGTCCGGTCTACCCCCTCCGCGTACCCTCAAAGAGCGCCTGGCAGCGGCCGAGGCGGAGGCGGCGCGGTTGCGCGCGGAGGCCGAGCGCGAGCAGCGGGAGGAGGAGGAGCGAGAGCGGAGGGCAGCGGAGGTCGCAGCAGCGGAGGCGGCTAGGGCAGCGGAGGCGGCGAAGGCAGCGGAGGCGGCGAAGGCGGCGGAGGCGGCGAAGGCGGCGGAGGCGGCGAAGAAGCGGACCGCCGAAGGAAGTCCGTCGGCGTCCGAGACGGCGCCTAAAACGAAGAGGACGCGAGCGGCCGCGGCCAAGGGAAAGGCCCCGGAGAAGCCCTTGGTGGAGTCCAAGTAAGTCCGTCGGACTCCGTCGGATTTCCGGCTGACTTTGGGTTTCAGGGTCTCTTGCGACGTGTGCGCCCGCATCGGGCAGCCGTGTTTCTACCGCGACAGCGCGAAGGTGCGCTCGTGCATCGCGTGCCACCAGCGCAAGACGGCTTGCCAGACCGACGGCAAGCCTTCCACCGGCCCCGTCCTGGAGGACCCGACCGAGGGGTCCGGTGCTAACACCGGGGGTGCCACGCCCCGCGGGCCGGGTTCGCGCACCGGGGCGCGGACTTCCGCTCCCGCGGGCGGGAGTTCCGGGGGCGCCGCTCTCCAGGCAGCCGCTTGGGCGGCGAACCCGGAGTCCTCCGACCTCTTGTCGGGGGACCAACTCCTCCACACGGTCCTGGCGGAGCTCCAGGGCTTCCGGCGGGACCAGGCGCGCGCGCACGCCATGCACTTGTCCACGCAGCGGGACGTGGCGCTCCTGCGCGCGGAGATCAAGGAATTCAAGGAGGCCGCGCAACTCTTCCGCAAGGAGACCGTGGGGGCCCAGGAGCGCTACCAGGCGCTCGTAGAGTACATCGAGGACCACCGCGAGGAGGACGAGGAGGAGTTCGTCCCGGAGCCGGACGAGGCGGAGGACGCGGCGGCTGCGAGCGCGGAAGAGGCGGCGGAGGCCGAGGGTGACGAGTCGGGGTCCGGGTCGGAGGAAGAGTCGGGGTCGGGGGAGACTGGTTCGGGAGACGAGGGCGAGGAGGAGTCGGGCTCAGGGGATGAGGGTGACGAGGGGGAGGATGAGGAGGATGGGAGTGCCGGGTCGGGTCCGAAGTAGACCGTCGGAGTTCCGAGGCGGACGCTACAGTAAATAGTAAAGTGGTAAATTGTAGCGAAACTTCTTGGCCATAAGAAAGCGTGAAGAAAAGTGATAAGAAAACGGTCTAATAAGTGCGTCAAAGAACTTTGTCTAACGGTCCTGGCTTGTCCGGGTACTTCCGGTGGAAGTCCGCGACTAGCTCCTGCGCGTGTCCGAGTTCCGTGGCCAAGATCCACGAAGTCTCTTCGTCCGTACCCTCGTAGCCAGCCCAACGGACTAGGTACAAGAGTTTGCAGGACTTCCGGCGTCGGTCCAGTTTGGAGTCCAGGATCTCCGAGATCTCGTACTCCGGTTCTCCGTCGACGATGACCGGAGGCGGAGGCGGTTGTACGCGTCCCGGAATTCCGTTCGGTGTGGCGGGCTCCAGCTGGGAGACGTGGAAGACGGGGTGGACGGCGCGCATGGAGTCGGGTAATCGAAGCGTGTAGGAGTGCGTTCCCACCTTCGCGATGATTTCGAAGGGACCAAGGAACTTCTCCGATAGCTTCTTGGATGGACGCGTCGTTCGGATGTGCTCAGCCTTCAGGTATACCGGATCTCCGACGTGGAAATCCGGGGCAGGGAGACGGTGCTTGTCTGCCTGCGCCTGGTAGCGGGCCTGTGCTTCCGCGATCTGCGTCCGGAGGACCGAGTGGAGTTCCTCGAGGTCGACTGCAAACTCCCGGGCCCGGGCAGAGGTGAGGTCGCGTTCCGGGTGTACCGCAAGTCCGGGGTGATACCCCTTGTTCGCGAAGAACGGAGAGATCCCGGTGGTTGCGTTAGGAGCGTTGTTGTACGCGAACTCTGCCAACGGGAGTAGGCGGGCCCAGTTGTCCTGCTGGTAGTTGCAGTAGATCCGGAGGTACTGCTCCAGGGTCTGGTTCACTCGCTCGGTCTGGCCGTCGCCTTCCGGGTGATATCCGGAGGTGAAGTGTAGACGCATGTCGAGGGCCTTTCCGAGGGAGCGGAAGAAATGGGAGACGAACTCGGAACCCCGATCGGAGGTGACGTTCGACGGAACTCCGTGCTTGGAGAAGACGTGCATGACGAACAGGTCCGCGAGCTCCGAGGCGGTTAGGGTGTCGTGCGTCGGAATGAAGATAGCTTGTTTGGTGAGACGGTCGACGACGACGAGGATGGCGGTGAAGCCTCCGGAGTTCGGAAGTTGCTCGATGAGGTCCATTGAGACGGAGTTCCACGGGCGTTCCGGGATCGGGAGTTGCTTGAGTGTCCCATAGGGGAGGTGCCGAGGGGTCTTCGCGCGCGCGCACTGGGTGCAGGACTTCACGTAGTCCCGGACGTAGATTCGGAGTCCCGGCCATGCATAGTCGCGGAACACCAAGGCCTGTGTCTTGTTCTGGCCCCAGTGTCCGGCAGTCGGGTGGTCATGGCGGGACCGGAGGACTCGAAGGCGGAGGTCCGAGACGTCCGGCACGTAAATCCGGTCGTTGAAACAGAGTAAGCCTTCGTCGTTCCAGGACCAGCGTGAGTCGCCCTTGGTCGCGGCGGCGCGTGCGGCGGAGAGTTCGGGTGGTGCGAGTCTGCAGCTTGGGCAGCACGGATGTCCGAGCGGAGTTGTTCTTCGTCCAACAGGAAGGTTGCTCGGAGTACCGGTTCCCGGAGGTACGTTGCTCGGAGGGAGGAGGCGAGCTGCTCCTGCGTGAAGACGGGTCGGAAGTTGTTAGGGTTGACTACGGAGTAGTCACTGCCCCCCTCCTTTGGGTAGACGTCCCACCGTCGAGTGAGCGCGTCCGGTTTTGCGCCAAGTTTTCCGGGGCGGAAGCGGATGACCAGGTTGAATTGCGACAGGAACTCCGACCAGCGGGCTTGTCGGCGTGTGAGGAGTTTCGTGGTGGAGAAGTACTCGAGGTTCTTGTGGTCCGTAACGACGTCGATCGGAGTTCCGGAGCCCTCGAGATAGTGCCGCCAGTTCCGGAAGCACTCAAAAATCGCCAGGAGTTCCTTGTCGTGAGTGTCGTAGTTAAGTTCCGCTCCGGTCAGAGTCCGGGAGTGGAACGCAACGGGATGGAGTTCCCCGGACTCCGTGGTGATGGAGAGGATGCCGGCGATGGCGTAGTCGGACGCGTTGGTTTCGACAGTAAGCGGGCGGTCGGGTTCCCAGTGGTGCAGGATGGGTGCGGATGTGAAGGCCTTCTTGAGCGCGTTGAAGGAGTTCCGGCATTTTTCGTCGAAGTTCCACGGAACTCCCTTGCGCGTCAAGCGTGTTAGGGAAGGACGATCTCGGAGTAGTTGTGGATGAACCGACGATAGAAGTTCGCAAATCCGAGAAACGACTGGATGTCCCGGACCCTCCGGGGTTCCGGCCAGTCGAGGATCGCCTTTACCTTTGACTCCGACATGGTCAGGCCTTCGGGCGACAAGATGTAGCCGAGGTACTCGACGGACGTGGCGTGGAACTCGCATTTGTCCGCATGAGCGAAGAGCTGGGACTTCCGGAGCCTCCGGAGGACTTCCCGGACGTGCTCCCGGTGTTCCTCGACGGAGTCCGAGTAGATGAGGATATCGTCGAGGTACACCACGACGCACACATCCAGGAGGTCCGCAAACACCTCGTTGACGAAGCGTTGGAAGGCCGCCGGGGCGTTCGAAAGTCCGAAGTGCATGACAAGCCATTCGAAAGAACCGTACCGGGTCCGGAAGGCCGTCTTCCACTCGTCGCCAGGTGCGATCCGAACGAGGTTATAGGCGTGGCGGAGGTCGATCTTGGTGTAGATACGGGCCTTCCGGGGGGTGTCGAGGAGATCCGAGACGAGGGGTAGCGGGTACCGGTCCTTCCGGGTGATCTTGTTGAGCCCCCGGTAGTCCACGCACAGGCGAAGCGAACCGTCTTTCTTCTTGACGAAGAGGACCGGAGCTCCGCACGGCGAGTTGGACAGCCGAATGAAGCCCGAACGGAGGTTTTCCTCGATATACCCGCGCAGCGTGTCCAACTCCACCTGGGACAGCGAGTATATCGGGCCGAGAGGTGGAACCTTGCCTTCTTCAAGGGTGATCTTGAGGTCGTAAGGCCGGTGTTCCGGGAGGGTGTCCGCCTTCCTCTTGCTGAAGACGTCCGCGAACTCGTGGTACTCTGGTGGAACTCCGGACAGGTCCGGCACTTCCTCCTCAACCGACGAGCTGCGTGCCTTCACAGAGTTCAGCGAGACGGCCGACAGATTGAGAGTGAAACTCTCAGCCCCGGGCAGCCGGCACGCACGCACAAAGGCGGCGGCGTTAACCAGCGTAATCCGGGGTTCCGAAGGGAGGTCCGAAGGAGTGTCCGACAGGGGGTCCGAAGAGGGGTCCGAGGGGGGAGAGGTCGTAGAATACGACTCTGCCGGCGGGAACTCCGACCACGACGGACGGAGGTCCGGACAGAGAAGCCGAGGGCGCCAGGGGTTCCGAAGGTACAGGACGCGTCGGAGGCACCGTCCGGAATTGGATGCTGCGCTTCTTCCAGTCAATCAAGGGATTGTAAGCGGAGAGCCAGCTGTATCCCAGGACGGCGGAGACCGACTTGTCGAGCGGAGTTACGAAGAATTCGACCGACATGACCTCTCCCGAGGGAACTGAATGGGCAGGGTGGAAGTCCGAGAAATGACATGGTTTGACGAACCGTCAAATAGTTGTAAGCGGATGGGAGGTACAGGATTCGTCGGAAGTCCGTGGCGTTCTACGAAAGCGAGTCCACGAAGCAGTGCGAAGACCCGGAGTCGACGAGCGCGCGGAATTCCGAACGGACGAGCTCGGAGAACAGGGTGACATGGAGGGAAAGGGGATCGGAAAGAGCGGACGCGTTGAGCCGGAGTACCAAGAGGGGTTCCGTGCCGGGAGGGTCAACGCAGTCCTCGCCTGACACGGAAGGCCGAGGACTGCTGACTAGTTTTTTGGCTCCTCCACCGGCTCGGCGTCCTCCTGGACGTCCGACTGGAGGTCCGACGGCTCGAGTTCGGAGGTCTGAGCAGCGCGACCTTTGGCGGGGGAGGCGGACTTCTTCGGGCAGACCGCGGACACATGTCCGGCTCCGCCGCAGAAGAGGCAAAGGTTGTTGCGAACCGGCGCTGCCGTTCCTCCTGAGTCAGCTTTCCGTCCTTGCCCAGCTTGTCCGAGTAGGGCTTGGAGGTTGGCTTGGCTGGGGTCTTAGAAGGGGTCGGAGGGTTCCGGGAGGTGGAGGCGGACGACGGAGAACTTGCGGCAGGAGATGACGACTTGTACGGAGTTCCGGACCTTGGCTCCGAGGCGGTCTTTGCGGGGGTTGCTGAC
>JABYQO010000065.1:0-62591 GCA_022606155.1 Trametes elegans | reverse complement strand
GCGTGGCCTGAGTGGCGGTGCTCCGCGTCGAGAACGACAAAACCTGGGCGACTTCCTGTTTCAGGATCTGCTCTGCGGTGGGGGCAATAGTAGAGCTGGTCACGACAACGGTTCCGCCTTCCTGAGCGCGGTTCGCGGGCTACAAGAGCGCTTCAACCTCCACCACATCAAGATCAGCCCGTACAACTCAAAGGCGAACGGCATCGCGGAGCGCTCGCACTTCGATACGCGGCAGGTACTCTTCAAGGCAGCAGGCGGCGATCAGCGGAAATGGTCGCGGCACGCGCACTACGCGTTTTGGGCGGAGAGAGTCACAGTCCGCAAGCGCATGGGGTGCTCGCCGTACTTCGCGGTTACGGGCTGCCATCCGGTCTTGCCAATGGATATCGCGGAGTCGACCTACCTCTCGCCGCCACCGGAGGGCCTGATTTCGACCGAGGACCTCTCGCGCGGCGTGCGCTCGAGCTCCAGAAAAGGCAGGATCAACTCACGAAGCTGAACTCGCGAGTCTACCACGCACGGTTAGAAGTCGCGAGGAAGTTCGAGAGGGACCATGCACACACCATCCGCGACTACGACTTTGAACCAGGAGCACTGGTACTCATGCGGCACACTCAGATCGAGAAGTCGCTGAATCGCAAGATGCGACCTCGCTATACTGGTCCGCTAGTTGTGGTCTCGCGCAACCGCGGGGGTGCCTATGTCCTCTGCGAGCTAGACGGCTCGGTGCTACACCGCGCGTCGCGGCCTTCCGCCTCATCCCCTACCTGCGCGCAAGTCAATCCCCTGCCCGCAAACTTCGCGGACATCTCGAGCAAGCGGCTCGCGGAACTCACCGAGTCCTTCGACGATGGCACAGACGACCCCGAGCCAGAAGTGGTACGGGATGCGCGCCAGGACGAGGCGATAGCGACTCGGACAGTAGCGAGTCCGCGGAAGAGTAGCAGACACTCAGTGCGCAAGCGCGGACCGCGCCCCTCGCATACCCATATATCCTTCCGTTCCACTCCCCTCCCTTTACCTTACGCAGATTATACGCACTTAAACCTTCATTTATCACTGTTTTCGCCGTCTCTATTCCATTATAATCCCACCTTCGTTTAATCGCACTGCGATCCGCTCAATCCACTCTCTAAGACTCAGGACAAGGACGTTTATTTCTCGCCTTATGATACAAGTACAGAAAATAGCCCGCGACGTGCTAATTCTTACAGACTCGCGAGGCGCGCTGCGACGCGAGGGACCAAGAAGACATGGACAGCTACAAAACCGAGAAGACCGTCCGCACTTACCGGCCTGCGATTTTCACAAGCTCGCTACGAGCCTCGCGACCCCTGGGCGACGTCCGCGCCCTGCCAGTCGGTCTCGAGGAGGGCTGCATGCGCCGCGAGGTGACCTCGAAGAGCTCGCGGTACGCGAAGGCGCGGGCAGCGCACCAGTCGCGCTCGAACTTCATCGCGTGGTAGGCGACGACGGCCTGGCGCGAGCTGAGAGGCTCCGAGACCTGCTCGACTGGGAGGTCGAAGCGCAGGTGCTTCTCCAGCTCCTCGCGGAAAGTCTGGACCTCCGCGTCGAGGAGGCGCTGCCGCTGCTCAACCGAGAGCGAGACGACGAGGCCAGTGTGCGCCTCGCGGAGGTTGGCGTCCAGAGCCGAGGGCGCAGCCGCGCCGAGGCGCTCCAAGTTCTCGCTGAGGTCCGCGGGGTCGATGCCGCTGAAGGAAGACGAGGACGCGGCGGGCTGGCGGAGACTCGAACGCCGCGGATCGCGCGAGGAGGTTCCAGTCGCGCTGACCGGCGAGTCGATGGGAGCGTCGCGCGAGACCGGGTGGTCGCTGGGACCCTGTGCTCGGGGGGAGCGTGATGAGGATGAGGTGGAACCGCCGAAGATATCGGGCACACTCACGGACACGTTGTCCTCTTCTTCAGTGGTAGGCGGCGCATCGTGGGGGCCTTCGTCGACCTCCATGGCGGTGGGCGAGTCGCGAGTGGAGGTCCTCGCGGAAGCCATCCGCGAGCGCGGCGGGATCTAGGGAAGCAGGCGAAGACGTCAGCGGCGATCGCGGAATAAGCGGCCCGGGCTTACCACGACACCCGCGAACCAGGAGCTGGTGGAGCGCTGGCTACGCAGCGAGCGTGGCGAGCTTGTGCCCGAGCCCACGGCAGAGCGCGGTGGGAAGTTCGTGGCGCGGAGTATGTTCTTCGGCGGCAGCGGCGGTCGGCCCTCACCCTCGGACTCTTGCGGGGACTCTTCGGCTGGCGACGGCGACTCGGGACGCGGAATGGTCGGCGGGCATTGGTCGGCGGTTCACCACTGCGCGCGGTGACCCCGACGTCCGCAAGGACCTCGTTAGGGATGTCGGAGATCCGGATTCCGCGAGCCATGCACACCTCGTACATGGCCCAGCTGTCGATCCGATCGGCTGCGCGAAAAAGGCGTCAGTGGGCGGGGGCGGTCGCGAGCAAAATGGCCTACCACGCGAGAACCGGTGCTTGTCGTACCAGGACTCATAGGAACGCTTGGTGGGCGCCTCCGAGTACCAGCAACCCGCGCGAAGGAAGAAGCACGAGTCGCACTTGGCCATGCCCTCGTGCAACACGCACCCCTCCTTCCCGGTGCACTTGAGGCACTGCGGAGGATCGTCAGTACAAGTCGCGAGGGGTGAAAGGGACCAAACTCACCGTGTGGGTGGGCATCCGGGCGCCCGGCGGATATGAGACCGGGAACGTCGCGGTGGACCGCGCCCTTTTCCTCACCGGCGGGACGGCAGGAGGAGAGGGCGCCCTGCTTGAGCTGGCGCCACTGGAGGCCTTGGCCTTGCCTTTCCCCTTGGCGGCGGAGCTCGCGGCGGGGGCCTTCGCGGCGGACATCTTGCCGGCGGCGCGCGAGGACGTGCGGGTCGAGGAGCGCTGGCGGTCGCGCCCGTCTGAGAACGAGTCGCGCGAGCTGGTTTGGGAGGGCTCGGCGGAACTGGAGCGGCGGCGGAGGCGGCCGCGAGCTCGCGGTGGCGCTGGAAGCCCTCGCGGTACAACGGGTTGGTCCACGGGGTCCCCTCGTCGACTTCGCCATCGGCGCCATACTGCTCGCCGAGGTGCGCGGTGGCCGCGACGACTTGGTCGACGAAGGCGTCCGCGACGGCGTCGTCGCCGCCATTGTTGATGAACAAGACCTGTAGCTGGCTGTCAGCGGACTCGCAGGCGATGGGATCGCTCGCGACTCACCACCTGCGCGAGGGCGTCTTTAGCGAACACCTCCCAGTCAGAGGGGTCCGCGAGGTGGCCGGGCTCGGTGGCCATGACGTCGAAGAACCGCTGGCGAGCAGCAGCGCGGGCTTGAGCGGCGGTGGCAGACATGTTGGCAGAGGAGAAGCGAGCGGTGAGGAGCAGCAGAGGACAGCGTTTGGGTGGCAGCGCGAGGAGGCCAAGGAGACTTAGGAGAGGAGGCCAGAGCCTAAGAGGCAGCCTCTCCGGGTCAGCAGGACGCCACCGCGAAGTCAGGAAGCGCACTACAAGAGCGGCGATCCCGGGCCCCGCGGACCGCGGCCCCGCGGACCGACGAAAATGGCGACGGGGTGCCCGCGAAGAATGCGCAGAGCAGTGGAGCGCCCGCGAAGACCGCTCACAAGGGCACGCAGAGGTCCGCCGGCCATGCGGGGGCCGTCGCGGCGCGCCTGCGCTGGCCGACAGAGAATTCGCGACAGGGCGTAGGGCAAACCGCGGTGTCTTCGCAACCTATCGCCTTGCGAGAACGTCATCTATGTCGCCCGGCACCCCAGACGGTGCGAGAGGAAATCTACGGCCCCGCGCGCCCATTGGGGGCCCTCTCCGTGTGGCCTGGCTGCCCTGCTTCCTTGCTCCATGACGCGGTCCCGTGACGGCGCGAGGGTTCGCAGCACTCGCGTGAGGGCTCCAAGGCGCGAACAAGGGTCGCGCTTTGATGTAGCGCGTCCGCAGGGCCTTCCCCCCACCCTCGCGCTTTTGTGCCGGTTACTCGCGACCTCGCGGTCCGTTATCGCGTCGATTTCAAGACTTGTCTCGCGATTACGACTCTAGAGCGCTACGTTACCCGGCCCCCCCCCCCCCCCCCCTCCCCTAATCACCTCGCGCCCTACAGTGCTCCCCTAACAGCCCTGCGCGCACCGCGCGCCCTCGGCAGTCACTCCGGTGGGAACATCCCGTCCTCAAAGGCGGTGAGCTCTGGCATCCCGTACCAAGCGGTCCCTTCGACGGACGCAATGAGGCTCCCCTCCAACTCGGCGGTCTCAGTGGTTGGGGCAGCAGGGGCAGCCTCTAGCGCGCCCAGGTCGCGGCGAGCCTCGCGGATCAGGGCATCGACCGCGGATGTGGCCTCGTCGGTCCTAGTGCCTTGAAGGACGTACACCGGTCCCGCGCGAGTCAGGGTATAGCGGATGGCTTGTGCGCGAGCGCGGAGTAGTTCAAGACGCGACAGGGCAGCGCGCAGCGTGCGCAGATCGGCTTCGCGGTGGACAGCGAAGAGGCGGCGGCGGAAGTACGGCCGCAGACCATTGTCGACGGTCTGTGCCGCGAGGACGTTCTCTATGCGGCGCACCAGGGCAGCGACACCGCGGTCGCCGCGCGCGATAATGGAGCAGGCTTCCTAGGAGTGCAAGGTCAATACTATGGGCGCGCAGACGAGGGCCACCGGCACTCACCAGGCTGAAGATCACCTCCTTCACGGCCGGGTACCAGTCCGGACGATCATAGGTCTGCGCTTGGCACATCTCCTCCAGGTTCGCGACGCGCTCCTCCAGTTGGTGCATCGCGAGGTGGTGCGCCTCCCTGCGGAGGTCGTTGAGCTCCTCTTCAACGTCGGAGAGGTTGTGCAGGTCAATCGCAGGCATCTCGAAGTCGCGGTGCAACTCCCCCTTTTACAGAGCGGCACTTATACCCCCGCGATTATCGGCAGCATCAGTGATGCCGACTGAGGACAGTCGGGATTTCAGTGGGGGGGAGATGACGCGCCCAGGGCCTCGCTAGGCCCCGATTTGCCGCTTTAGCGGACTCGCGGTATCCTCGTGGCGGGTGCTACTCGAACCTTCTCAGCCGCGCTGCTCCTTTCGCGAACTCGCGCACCGCCCGCGGATGCACATAGGCCACGGACGGACTTGGGCAGGACAGAGGACGTATCTCCGGCCATCGCGGGCCTGATTCCGGGCGCTCGCGGATTCCAGGCGCGGAGGCGCGGTCCCGTGATAGTGGGACATCGCGACGCGGGCCCCGACTCTTCGCGGGCGAGACCCCGCGGCTGCGGAATTTCTGTGTTATTTATTGACGGACTTAGTTATGGACTCGGCCTGTAAAATACACGGCGAAGGGCCGGGCAATGCAGATTCCCCCTTCCCCTTCTTGGGATCTCAACACTGAGCTTACACTGCGCCCGCGAACTCCCTGCGACCTTACTGCGAACTGCGACTGCGACTGCGACCTGCGACCCGCGACTCCGCGAGACTGCGAAATTCAACTCGCGAAAACCCGCGACTCTTGCGGTTCCCCCTCGGCCTTTGCCACGTCACCACACTGCGCCTTGCCTCTAGCCAGGGCACCCCGACTCTAACCTCCTCCTGCTTCGCTCCTTTCGCGGTACGCCCGCGCACCCCTTACGGAATCTCGCGACGGCCTCGCCCTACAAAGGCGCTCGGCCCTCTCGTCGGCGGTTGGGTGTTGTTTAGGAGCATCAGCGGCGAAGGCAGCGGAGGCGGCGAAGGCGGCGGAGGCCGAGGGTGACGAGTCGGGGTCCGGGTCGGAGGAATAGTCGGGGTCGGGGGAGACTGGTTCGGGAGACGAGGGCGAGGAGGAGTCGGGCTCAGGGGATGAGGGTGATGAGGGGGAGGATGAGGAGGATGGGAGTGCCGGGTCGGGTCCGAAGTAGACCGTCGGAGTTCCGAGGCGGACGCTACAGTAAATAGTAAAGTGGTAAATTGTAGCGAAACTTCTTGGCCATAAGAAAGCGTGAAGAAAAGTGATAAGAAAACGGTCTAATAAGTGCGTCAAAGAACTTTATCTAACGGTCCTGGCTTGTCCGGGTACTTCCGGTGGAAGTCCATGACTAGCTCCTGCGCGTGTCCGAGTTCCGTGGCCAAGATCCACGAAGTCTCTTCGTCCGTACCCTCGTAGCCAGCCCAACGGACTAGGTACAAGAGTTTGCAGGACTTCCGGCGTTGGTCCAGTTTGGAGTCCAGGATCTCCGAGATCTCGTACTCGGGTTCTCCGTCGACGATGACCGGAGGCGGAGGCGGTTGTACGCGTCCCGGAATTCCGTTCGGTGTGGCGGGCTCCAGCTGGGAGACGTGGAAGACGGGGTGGACGGCGCGCATGGAGTCGGGTAGTCGAAGCGTGTAGGAGTGCGTTCCCACCTTCGCGATAATTTCGAAGGGGCCAAGGAACTTCTCCGACAGCTTCTTGGATGGACGCGTCGTTCGGATGTGCTCGGCCTTCAGGTATACCGGATCTCCGACGTGGAAATCCGGGGCAGGGAGACGGTGCTTGTCTGCCTGCACCTGGTAGCGGGCCTGTGCTTCCGCGATCTGCATCCGGAGGACCGAGTGGAGTTCCTCGAGGTCGACTGCAAACTCCCGGGCCCGGGCAGAGGTGAGGTCGCGTTCCGGGTGTACCGCAAGTCCGGGGTGATACCCCTTGTTCGCGAAGAACGGAGAGATCCCGGTGGTTGCGTTAGGAGCGTTGTTGTACGCGAACTCTGCCAACGGGAGTAAGCGGGCCCAGTTGTCCTGCTGGTAGTTGCAGTAGATCCGGAGGTACTGCTCCAGGGTCTGGTTCACTCGCTCGGTCTGGCCGTCGCCTTCCGGGTGATATCCGGAGGTGAAGTGTAGACGCATGTCGAGGGCCTTTCCGAGGGAGCGGAAGAAATGGGAGACGAACTCGGAACCCCGATCGGAGGTGACGTTCGACGGAACTCCGTGCTTGGAGAAGACGTGCATGACGAACAGGTCCGCGAGCTCCGAGGCGGTTAGGGTGTCGTGCGTCGGAATGAAGATAGCTTGTTTGGTGAGACGGTCGACGACGACGAGGATGGCGGTGAAGCCTCCAGAGTTCGGAAGTTGCTCGATGAGGTCCATTGAGACGGAGTTCCACGGGCGTTCCGGGATCGGGAGTTGCTTGAGTGTCCCATAGGGGAGGTGCCGAGGGGTCTTCGCGCGCGCGCACTGGGTGCAGGACTTCACGTAGTCCCGGACGTAGATTCGGAGTCCCGGCCATGCATAGTCGCGGAACACCAAGGCCTGTGTCTTGTTCTGGCCCCAGTGTCCGGCAGTCGGGTGGTCATGGCGGGACCGGAGGACTCGAAGGCGGAGGTCCGAGACGTCCGGCACGTAAATCCGGTCGTTGAAACAGAGTAAGCCTTCGTCGTTCCAGGACCAGCGTGAGTCGCCCTTGGTCGCGGCGGCGCGTGCGGCGGAGAGTTCGGGGTGGTGCGAGTCTGCAGCTTGGGCAGCACGGATGTCCGAGCGGAGTTGTTCTTCGTCCAACAGGAAGGTTGCTCGGAGTACCGGTTCCCGGAGGTACGTTGCTCGGAGGGAGGAGGCGAGCTGCTCCTGCGTGAAGACGGGTCGGAAGTTGTTAGGGTTGACTACGGAGTAGTCACTGCCCCCCTCCTTTGGGTAGACGTCCCACCGTCGAGTGAGCGCGTCCGGTTTTGCGCCAAGTTTTCCGGGGCGGAAGCGGATGACCAGGTTGAATTGCGACATGAACTCCGACCAGCGGGCTTGTCAGCGTGTGAGGAGTTTCGTGGTGGAGAAGTACTCGAGGTTCTTGTGGTCCGTAACGACGTCGATCGGAGTTCCGGAGCCCTCGAGATAGTGCCGCCAGTTCCGGAAGCACTCAAAAATCGCCAGGAGTTCCTTGTCGTGAGTGTCGTAGTTAAGTTCCGCTCCGGTCAGAGTCCGGGAGTGGAACGCAACGGGATGGAGTTCCCCGGACTCCGTGGTGATGGAGAGGATGCCGGCGATGGCGTAGTCGGACGCGTCGGTTTCGACGGTAAGCGGGCGGTCGGGTTCCCAGTGGTGCAGGATGGGTGCGGATGTGAAGGCCTTCTTGAGCGCATTGAAGGAGTTCCGGCATTTTTCGTCGAAGTTCCACGGAACTCCCTTGCGCGTCAAGCGTGTTAGGGGAAGGACGATCTCGGAGTAGTTGTGGATGAATCGACGATAGAAGTTCGCAAATCTGAGGAACGACTGGATGTCCCGAACCTTCCGGGGTTCCGGCCAGTCGAGAATCGCCTTTACCTTTGACTCCGACATGGTCAGGCCTTCGGGCGACAAGATGTAGCCGAGGTACTCGACGGACGTGGCGTGGAACTCGCATTTGTCCGCACGAGCGAAGAGCTGGGACTTCCGGAGCCTCCGGAGGACTTCCCGGACGTGCTCCCGGTGTTCCTCGACGGAGTCCGAGTAGATGAGGATATCGTCGAGGTACACCACGACGCACACATCCAGGAGGTCCGCAAACACCTCGTTGACGAAGCGTTGGAAGGCCGCCGGGGCGTTCGAAAGTCCGAAGGGCATGACAAGCCATTCGAAAGAACCGTACCGGGTCCGGAAGGCCGTCTTCCACTCGTCGCCAGGTGCGATCCGAACGAGGTTATAGGCGTGGCGGAGGTCGATCTTGGTGTAGATACGGGCCTTCCGGGGGGTGTCGAGGAGATCCGAGACGAGGGGTAGCGGGTACCGGTCCTTCCGGGTGATCTTGTTGAGCCCCCGGTAGTCCACGCACAGGCGAAGCGAACCGTCTTTCTTCTTGACGAAGAGGACCGGAGCTCCGCACGGCGAGTTGGACAGCCGAATGAAGCCCGAACGGAGGTTTTCCTCGATATACCCGCGCAGCGTGTCCAACTCCACCTGGGACAGCGAGTATATCGGGCCGAGGGGTGGAACCTTGCCTTCTTCCAGGGTGATCTTGAGGTCGTAAGGCCGGTGTTCCGGGAGGGTGTCCGCCTTCCTCTTGCTGAAGACGTCCGCGAACTCGTGGTACTCTGGTGGAACTCCGGACAGGTCCGGCACTTCCTCCTCAACCGACGAGCTGCGTGCCTTCACAGAGTTCAGCGAGACGGCCGACAGATTGAGAGTGAAACTCTCAGCCCCGGGCAGCCGGCACGCACGCACAAAGGCGGCGGCGTTAACCAGCGTAATCCGGGGTTCCGAAGGGAGGTCCGAAGGAGTGTCCGACAGGGGGTCCGAAGAGGGGTCCGAGGGGGAGAGGTCGTAGGATACGACTCTGCCGGGGGAACTCCGACCACGACGGACGGAGGTCCGGACAGAGAAGCCGAGGGCGCCAGGGGTTCCGAAGGTACAGGACGCGTCGGAGGCACCGTCCGGAATTGGATGCTGCGCTTCTTCCAGTCAATCAAGGGATTGTAAGCGGAGAGCCAGCTGTATCCCAGGACGGCGGAGACCGACTTGTCGAGCGGAGTTACGAAGAATTCGACCGACATGACCTCTCCCGAGGGGAACTGAATGGGCAGGGTGGAAGTCCGAGAAATGACATGGTTTGACGAACCGTCAAATAGTTGTAAGCGGATGGGAGGTACAGGGTTCATCGGAAGTCCGTGGCGTTCTACGAAAGCCGAGTCCACGAAGCAGTGCGAAGACCCGGAGTCGACGAGCGCGCGGAATTCCGAACGGACGAGCTCGGAGAACAGGGTGACATGGAGGGACAGGGGATCGGAAAGAGCGGACGCGTTGAGCCGGAGTACCAAAAGGGGTTCCGTGCCGGGAGGGTCAACGCAGTCCTCGCCTGACACGGAAGGCCGAGGACTGCTGACTAGTTTTTTGGCTCCTCCACCGGCTCGGCGTCCTCCTGGACGTCCGACGGGAGGTCCGACGGCTCGGGTTCGGAGGTCTGAGCAGCGCGACCTTTGGCGGGGGAGGCGGACTTCTTCGGGCAGACCGCGGACACATGTCCGGCCCCGCCGCAGAAGAGGCAAAGGTTGTTCGCGAACCGGCGCTGCCGTTCCTCCTGAGTCAACTTTCCGTCCTTGCCCAGCTTGTCCGAGTAGGGCTTGGAGGTTGGCTTGGCTGGGGTCTTAGAAGGGGTCGGAGGGTTCCGGGAGGTGGAGGCGGACGACGGAGAACTCGCGGCAGGAGATGACGACTTGTACGGAGTTCCGGACCTTGGCTCCGAGGCGGTCTTTGCGGGGGTTGCTGACGACTTGTGACTTCCCGAAGACTCCCTGGCTTGTTCCGCCTTGCGTTCCCAGTACCGATGGTCCAGGGACTGCGCGAGGTTGCGGAGTTCCTCCAAGGAGTCCGGCTTGCCGACCTCGGAGATCCGATCCTTGAGCCGGGCCGGGAGTCCTTTGTAGAACTGGTACCGAAGAGCAGCCCTACCCCAGCGGACTTGTGTCGCGAGCCGAGTAAACTGGGTAATGTACTTCGCGATCCGCTGGTTATCCGCCATCCGGAGGTTCTCGAGGTCGTGTTCGGCTTGTCCGGTTACGTCGTAAGGGCCGAAGTTAACCCGGAGTTCCTCCTGGAACACCTCGTAGGAGTACAGGAATTCCGGCGGGTTTCCGGACTCGCGCTCTAGGAGGTACGGTTCGAACCAGGCGAGGGCCATACCCTTGAGGTAGGAGATGGCGTAGGTGACTTTCTTCTCGTCGGTATCGAACGTCCTAGGGCGGGCCTTGAAGACTAGTTCCAGCTGCATGAAGAACGAACGGAGCTTGGTGGGATCCGATCCGTCAAACTGGTCGGGCTCCCGAACATTGCTGCGTTCGGAGGATGCGGACGGAGTTCCAGTGTGGGCAGCAGAAGTGGTCTGGGTGAGCCGGAGCGTCTGGGCGAGTAGCAGCATGGCCTGCGCCAGGTCCCGTTGGGGGTCGGATGGGGGTGCGGAAGTTGGATCGGGAAGGTGAGGTGGATATTTGCGGAGTTCCGGGGCTGGTGCGGCAGGCTGCGGGCTCGACCGAGGCGGTGCGACGAAAGGGTTGTTGGGAGACGTCCGCGGGTTGCTGGAAGGGTTACGAGGCGGGTTGGTGGGTGTGGATTGGGGAAAACCGAGTAGTGGAGCTCCGGGGAGGCGAGACGGAGCTGTCTCCGGAGTTCCAGCGTGTGACTCGGCTAAGGGGGACTGAGTGGAGACGTCGAGAAGTGGTTGCGAACCCGCGGGACGTGTGGGAGTGGTCGGATCCCCGACGGGGACCCGAATGCGACGCGCAGAGAATCCGGACCAAACGCCTTCGGGTTCCGTAGACATGACGAGACCCTCAGTGTGAGTTCGGATACACTGTTAGGACGCGTGCCGTGGGCAGACCGATGGATAAGGCGGGGTTCCGAGAGATGACCGGCGGAGTTCCGGCCACGACACGGGGATGATGGGGACTTGGCGAAACTATTGGTAACGCCCTGAGCGATCTCGTCGGGTGTCCCCTACTTACTAGAGTTCACCGACGCGAGACGGAAGACCGAGGTGTCCGACGGATGTCCGAGACGGGAGTCCGAGGAATGAAGGTGTATTGCGAGTAAGTACCGAAGAGCGTAGAGTAGTGAGCAGGGAGTAAGAACAAGTATCCGAACTGAGGCAAAGGCTACTACCAGCGCGCCTTATATACTAAGCGAGCCTAACATATAAGGAAGGGGGCTTGCGTCACGGACATCGGAACTCCGGTGGGTCCGAGGTCCCTTGACGCAAGCCAAGAGAATAGAAGTTCTACTAGGAACTGTATGACGCCAGCGCATGGAAAGGTCGAGAACGTACTAAACATGGAAAGTCCGGAAGTCCTAACGGAACTCCTTCGGGGTCGCTCCGGAGGTCCGGCATGGACCGTGACACTATCCATTGTTGCTATTGAATTGGTATGTGCACGATCGCATTCTAAGCATCGAATGACACGCGCGTACGTATGTATGCAAGTCGTACATTGTCTGGAATGCCCATGATAGCAAGTCCAACATTTATCTTTATCGCAGCGTGCGCCTCGCTGTTCTCACACATGCACAGAGGCGCGTTTCCCTTGCCGATATTCTTCCGGGTACACCCCCCATCCCTGCATAATGAAAAACACCCTGTTCCCCACGCGCAAGTAAGCCGCGAGCCCGTTCATGTACGTGTGGCTGATCCCGAACACGCACCATTTCAGCCTGTCCAGCCGGAACACATGGAAGAGCAGCAGCCAGATCGCTGTATCCGCGTACAGATGGTTAACTTAGGCCCTAAATTATGAAGAAGAGCGAGGAACGCACTGAGCTCCATGTAGGTGAAGAAGCTGAGAGCACCGCCACGCGCGCCGCGCTTGACGAAGCGGATGACGTCCACCCAAAGCTTCATGTCCTTCGGTGTGGGGCGCGAGTCCGGATCCATGAGGAAAGTGAGTAGGATGCGCATATCTGGGATGGCGTGGTAAGTACTGTCTGTACTGGACACGGATAACGAGCGCGGGACATACAGATGCCAATGTGGCTGGATGGCATGTTGTCAGTCAGAGGTATGAGAAGGGCGACGACAGAACAGGACTCACAAATGCCCACTGCAAACCACGACACGAGACATCGTGACTTGTCAGCAACCCAGTCATATCCGAAAGCGTAGAGACAACACATACACAGTGCCGATGGCATTTTGGTAAGCCGAGTTTGTCATGAGAACTGACCAGTCCTCAGTTGAGAAGTTCTGCAGGTAGAGGTTGGGACGCTACCGAGTAGCGTTATCATCACCCGCACCGCCGAACCAGACTGTCAAACGTACGTCGTAGCCTTTCGGGAAGAGATCTTCCTTGAAGAACTCGATCTGCGGCTTCTTGAACCCAGTTGCGAGCACTACAACATCTCCATTGTACTGCGGAGGGTGAGCAATATGGACTCGGAGAGAATGAGCACGCGTACTAACCTCCCTTGCCTCTTTCCCCTCTCCAGGCTTGTCTTTCCGCCCACGGACCTTCACGCGCACGCCACCCTTCGTGAAACGTTCGATATCGCCACGAACGTACTGGCACTTCCCGTTCTTGACAATGTTCACGAACTCGTCATTGACCACCGGAGTACCCTCGAAGAGGCCAGTGCGCGCCGGAACGAGCTCTGGAGCACCCCGGTAGTTCCACCACGAGACAATCTTCTCCCATACGACCGATAGTGGCATCTCGCGCCCGAACGGCTGAGCGGAGATGAGCGTGTCGACGACCATGTTTCGCGGGATGATCCACTGTGGGCGCGCTCCATGAGACCATCTGTCTCAGGCACGAAAGGCGAACCTACCTTGTCGTCGCGAGCGATCATGACGCATCCGGTGGCGCCCTTTGAGAGTGCGGTCTCGACAGCTTCCACACCGCTCGCTCCGCTGCCGACCACGATGATGCGCTTGCCTTCGAGCAGCGCGTCGTCCAGCTCCGAGGAATGGAGCACATCGCCTTCAAACACCTCTTCCTTGCCCTGATGTTTACCGCCCTTCCAAGAGTCCGATTCTCCCTCCTCGGACGACGGCAGACCCGGGAACTTGATGCGCATGGGCTCCCCGCAAGTCCCGACCGTGACTACGACGGCGTCGAACTCGCCATCTTCGCCGTCGTTCACGATCCACTTCGACTGGGAGCCTGAAGGATCTTCCTGGAGGTGCTCGCCGGTGCCCTCAACTCGGTGCACAGACGTCACGGGTGTGTTGAAGCGTGTTCGAGGCTCGAGCTGATACTCCTTCCATATTCTGCGGATTTCTATCACCGATGCGGTCAACGGGCTTGCGAGAATCAGTAACACAACTAGACCATACCCTTCAGAATCTCATCGCGTTGAGGGAACGGCCGCGACCACAGTACCGCGGGGTGGAAGCGGTAGAGCAGGGAGTTCAGCTGAAGACCGGATGTCTTATTGACGTGTGCCCAGATACCGCCTGTGACGGCAAGTAGGCGACTGTGATCTCATAACGCAGCATGCGGACGTACCAACTGTGTCCCCTTGCTCGTATATGACTACGTCGAACCCATGCGCGATCGCATGCGCCGCACTAGACACGCCAGTGAGCCCCGCACCGATCACGGCGACCCTCCCTTTCGGATTCTTGGGATATTCTGGCCCGGGCGGCGGTGGCTGCGCGTTGCCATGCTGGTCAATGCCTGAAATTCCATTCAGTATTCTCGAGAAGGCTCACGGGCTTGAACAGCCAGATGATGATGTGCTGCACGAGAACGTAGATGAGATTGAAGATGCTAGAAACCCAGTGGGCGGGCGATGCCCACGCAGCGCGAGGTGTGGGTGCCATGGTCGTCTCCAGGACGTCTGGTGGTGATGGTAAGAGGTGGGTTTGAGCTGGATGCGTTCACGAACGCGACCTTAAGAGTGAGTGCGGACAAGGCATGTGTTTCCCCCTACCATGACGTCCTGATTGGCGCATGACGTCACGCGTCGAACGCGTCGCGCGTCGCTGCGCTGCTTGTTACCACCAGGAAGTTCCCAGCCCTTCCAGCTCCACACAGGTAGCGTTCAAAACCATCACTACCGGGTGATGGAATTTCACAATCAGCACAGGACATGTAAAGGTACACATGGAGCGTGTAGAAAAGACCTAGGTCAACCTCACGCCAGGTCGGCTTAGTTCGGAGCCACGGGGATGCTACACCGCGAGAAGTACCAGAGCTGACACGGCTCCCCTGGCTTGAGGCGCATGATCTGGACCTGAAAGAAGAATTCGTTAGCATGAGACCCTCTCAACGTTATACTCCCCAAACTCATGACCGTACATGAGTGCCGGGCTTCTCGTCTCCCCAACCACCAAGTTCGACAACGTAGTCAGTCCCGGGCCATCCGATCCTACACAAGCGCATAGAACTACATGAGCAACCGCAGATCCTGCGGGCCAGAACTAGCGACGCTCACCTCAGAGCGCCATCGACCTCCCAGACATACCAACTCAGCGGGTGGACGGATGGCACAACGTGCACGCGTTCGTTCAGCTTGCCGCGGATGGACAGGTAGAGCGGCTTGCCATCGTTTCGCCTCCTCATGCTCTCGATCGCCCAGCCGTGCCCGGTGTTCGTGAACTTCCACTGCCGGACACAGACCATGTCAGACTCGTCGACACGCCGATACTAGGGGGTACACATCACCTGCTGGTTGTTCTCCCCATGGAAGTCGTGTCCTTCGATGGTCTTGTTGCCCCCGGAGAGATCGAGGGCGGTGCCGTCCTTCTTGTTCAAAAGGACGTATGTGCCGTGAGGTAGGAAGTGGTCGCATGAAGTCATGATATCCACAGGCTGGCGCAAAGGGTAGTGATGAGAGAAGGCCTGCTTTGCCTTTGCCAGTAACATATAGGCTCGTAGGGTTGCGCTCGCACGGAGACAGCATGCCCGCACGAGGAGCTGCGGTAGGCCTCTGCGGTAACTTCGTGGGCTTTCGAACGGGGCCAATAGATGCATATGAACAGCTCGTGCACGAGGCGAGGGAGTCGGATGCGATCGCGCACGAACCTCCAGTCGCTCTGACTACCTTGCGCTATCATCAGTCAGCCAGTTGGTAGCTGCTACTCTTCAGCTCTTCAGCCGAAAGTCCTCAGCAGACCTGACCACGTCTCGGTTCACACCGATCGGCTGGCACGCCGTTCGAGGCTCGACGATCTTGCAGCCGTGCTCCCTTGCATTCCTGCCACTTCAAGATAATCGCGAATAGATACGAGTCGAGTAACGTACTTGGGAGAGACGGCTACAACAAACAACCTGCATACACCCAGGCCAACATCACAGCTCCTTCTTCTCCGACGTGCCTCTCGCGGCCACGACGGCGTTCTTATACCCCTCGAGCGCGCGCAGGCGCTCCGTCAGCGTCGGGTGCGAGTGATGGTATGCGGAGTACCTGCCGGCCAGACGCACGTCAGTCATTCTGCAACCCACGAAAACCGGCACCAATACGCCGCGCGGTGGGGGACGTACAGCCAGTCGACCCAAACGGTGGACAAGTTCTCGACGTGGAGCGTGACGAGCGCACGCCCGAGGCGGTCACCCATGTCCGCCATTTTCTCGTCCTTGAGCTGCGTCTGGAGCTCGACCGCGAACCGGTCCGCCTGGTACTCGAACTTGCGGCTAACGGCGTTCATCAGGATGCCGACGACGGCCTCGAGCGGGGTCAGGAGCATCTGCGGATCGCTTAATGAGAAGGCCATAATGGGCAGACACAGACAGAACAAACCTGGTATAGAAGGAAAGCGACGATCGTGGGCGGCTTCGCGGCGACTGAGGGCGGGAAGTCAAAGGCCCGGAGCAGCGGCGGGGCGCGCAGGAACGCGGGGAAAAGCGCGAGGATTGTAAAGATGTGGATCTGGGAGAGCAGCAGCAGCTGAGACGGATGCATATAGTACCAGTGGCCAAGTTCATGGGCTAAACGCGACTACGTCAGCAACAGCAATACGTCGAGGCCAGCAGATGGGCGCATACCAAGCACAGCTTCCACTTCTTCGGGCTTGCTCTGCTTGATTAGGGTGTCAAAGATGACTATATGCTTGCTCTGAGGATGTATACGTTAATACGATCGATTCAACGCGCATGTGCCATCTATACGAACCCATGGCAGACCAAAGAAGTACGCGTTACTGTGCGAGCTGCGCTTCGAGCCGTCAATTTCGTACAGATGCTTGAGCGGGAATTTGAGTTTCGATGCCAGAGACTCGATGCGTCCACGCAAGTCACCCTCCGGAAGTGGAGAGAGCTTGTTGAACAGCGGCTGGATGACGGTGGGATACAAAACCACCATCGACATTTGGAAGATGAGCCTAGGATGAAAATGAGCATGAGACCCTGTCACTGTTCAAGTCATGAACGCACAAGAACGCCATGAGCCACGGAACGAATCGATCTCCTGCCCATTTGAAGACGGACAGGAATCCAGCGAGGAATGGTGCGCCGATGATGAACCCAATCGCCCAGCTCTTGAAGAGGTCCGTGACGAACAGTCCAGGAGTCATCTTGTTGAATCCGTGCTTTTCCTCCAGGACGAACGTCTGGTAGGCCGAGAGAGGGAGGGACGGAAGGCTCGAAACGAAGAACAGCGTGAATGCGAACGCGATGGATTGCAGAATCTGTGAACGGACAAGTTCAGTACTCCATCGGCGACAGGCACATGTCCACTCCAAAAACACGCTACTCGTGTACATGTACGCACTTCATGCTCCGGTCCATAGCCCAACTTTGCGATCAGCTTGCCGCCGATATCCCACGACCAGGCCATGAGACCATATTGGAGGAACAGCGAGTCAACGACTTGTTTGTAAATCCCAGAAATCAGGGAGAATTTGGCCTTGTCTTTCCCATACGACTGTGACTTTTTGAACGTCTCCGGCTTGAAGTGTTCAGCAAGTACAGGCGGAGGTTCTGTCTTGGAGTACAACGGAAATTGTCGTAGCCTGATAGTTACCAGTTATTCTGCGAGTCCTCTCAAGGATCATCGTCAGACAGAGTGATTGGCACGTACAGCAGGTAGGATTCGAACAAACACACACTCCACGAACAGACTTGCAGGTAGAACTTCCAGTCGATCGGGTCTGTCGCAACCCATGCCAAGCGGTTGTGGACCGCGTCCAAGCCAGCGTTTAGAAGACCAAGCATGGTTTCACGGCAAAAGCATGCGCTGTGAGTGCGAGAGGTAAGAGGTCCGTCAGGCGAGCCAGGGCGACGTGGAACTTGGACAAGGCCGTGCGCGTCTCCGAGCGGCGCTCACCGACGCACTGTCATTGACGCGCATGCGACGCGTCGCACGGACACCGGTCCGTCGTGCCGGGTAGCCCTCTTCATCGTCGTCCTCTTCCTCTTTCTCTTGTTCGTCGACTTCATGAGCAGTGATCACTGGCGAGCCATCTATCATAGATGCCCTTTGGTCCGACTGGTGTGGCTGCTACGCTTGCTTCAGAAACGACACGGTCGACCCCTGCGACGCTTCAAGTCCCAGGGATCACTCGTTCTAACACTTCTCCTTCATCCCCGACAGGCAATTTCGTGTCTGCGCGGACGACAGCTCTCGTCGCGGACATCAACGACGGCAGGACATGGTCCGTCGTGGAGCAAATCCGCAGCGTGTGCCTAAAGGGTACGTTCTCAGTTTGTGCAGAAGTGCTGTCGCGACCACTGAGCCTCGTTCTCTAGGCATGGCGTACGAATCGTTAAATGCGAGCGCTATGGAGAGAGCGTTCACGACGTATCTCACTGCCTCGCCGCTCATTGTGAACCTCATGCCGAGATCCCCACATACGCGCCGGCCGTGGTTTCAAAGGGCGCGTCCCCAGACCACAACTCGTTCGTACGGTATCGCGAGGTTTGGAGATGGGTGGAACGCGTCTTACGACGTAGGATCATCCTTGGTGCGATGCTCTGCGACGTCTCGCATACGGACGGCGACAACGGTGCGCTATGGCAGCTACTCCAGCGATATCACGCGCACTGGCCGCCCATGTTCCGCCTAGTGCAACGGTGCTGAAGCTGCGCGCGCTAGTCCAGAAGGCACGCGTGGGACCTGCGCCGAAACTCGGTTTGATCAGGGCACACCGGTGGATCAGCGACGCGAGGTCGGTGGTGCAGGAGTACTGGGCGGATCCTGAGCGTGAGCTCGACGTTCACCAAGGCGGGCGAGCTGGTCGTAGATCTGGTCGACCGAGGGCAGTTGTTCCCCCTTACGTCAATCACTCTATACTGTTCGGTCGCGGCAAGTTCCAGTACGGCATCCTCATGGAGCTCATGGACGAAGAGGCGATTGACCCTACCGATCCCAAGCAAGTAGAGGTGTTCCGCAACAACATCTGGTGAGTGTGCAATCTTGTTCCTTACGTCTAGATGCTCAGATAGAACGGCGTTGCAGGCCATCGATCGAGCGCGCCAACGAGTTCGCTCCCCAGCACTCGCGCAGTGCGCTTGTGGCCCTTTTTGAATGCCAACAAAGTAGACTCACCCGTCTGCTGTAGGTGATCCTCGTGGCCTCTCCCTCTAAGCCGTTCCGGCTCAACTTCAAGGGCTTGCCCCGGCGCGGCGTTATCCTAACGAATTCCCCGGACGAGATCAAGCCGCTCGCGCAGAGTGACCTGCAATCGCCTGCGGTCTGGGACGCGCCCAATACGCTGACCTTTATCCGTGCTGTCGTGGAACACACCTTGCGCCGCTCCGTGTCGGACGATGCTGATATATTCCGGAGTGGCGGCGACAAGTCAGTCCGGCGCAGTGTTCTACCGCCAAAATCTGTGACTGACACACCCGCAGTCTCCAGGCGACCTGGATCCGCAATACCATCCTCCGCGCCAGTCGGGACTCTGATCCCGGTGCGGTCAAGCGTCTCCCCATGAACTTGGTCTTCAAGGCACCCACCATCTCCGCCCTGACGAACATCGTACACGCAGTCATGAACGATGTCCATGCTGTTGCCAACGTGTCGCACACTCCGCACGACCTGTGGAAGTATGTCGAGGAGTACTCCGCTAACTTTCCTTTCCAGCCCGCCGACCTCGTCGATTGCCCCTCGTCAGCCAAGGAGGTCGTATTGATCACAGGCACGACGGGCGGCTTCGGCTGCGACGCGCTCGAGTATTTCCTCCGTGATGACAGCATCAAGCGTGTGTACGCGTTCAACCGCAAGGGTTCGGATGCCCTTGCACGCCAGCAGGCCTCTTGGCCGAGGAATTCAGGCTGGTCGAAGCCATGGTCCGGCTTTGACCTCGCACCACAACTGCTCGAGGAGATCAGGGGATTGCTGACACATATTGTACACAACGGTAAGCGGCGCACTGATCTGAAACAGGCGTGAAGGAGGCTGATCGCAGCGTGTGTAGCATAGAAGGTCGACTTCAACCTCTCGCTGCCCTTGTTCCAAGTCGACCTGCAAGGCCCGAGGAAACTGGTCGACCTTGCGATCAGCTCGCCTTTCACGCAGGCACCCACCATCCTCTTCTTCAGCTGCAAGTGGGTCACCAAGCGCGTGCTGCAGAACGCTGCCAAAGAGCGCGGCATCTGCAGCATAGTGATGCGCCTCGGCCAAGTCGCGGGGTACAAGACCGGGCACTGGACGAGAAAGAGTGGTTCCCCGCGCTCGTCAAGTCAGCGCTGTCTGCGCGACCTCGAAGCAGTGAGTCTGCGACCCCACCCACACGTACATTTGCTTTGCGCTGACCAGGCGATCAATTACAGAACGTCGCGTGGGTGCCCGGGCAGATTAGCGAGTGCTTGTGAAACCACTGCCGACGTCATCGTGGACTGGAGATACACCATCCTGAACGGCTCCCGCTCGGGTGAGGCCCGGCAGCCCCGGTAGAATGGCAATAGACGCAGCGCCGGGTTCGCCTTCATCAGCTCGACCTCGTCTGGCCCGGCGGCATCGACGCTTTTCTGGAGCGCAGACAGTCATTTTGAATGCGACACGAGGGGCACGCCGAGCTCCGCTGCCACCGGCGCGATGACCGCGCGCCACGACACGGGCCAAGGGTGGACGAGGTGGACGAGGTGGACGAACAGCTCGGGCGGGTGCCACAGCTCGGTGAACGCCTTCGCGTACCCGTACCTGTTCTAAATGTGTGGCAGGCGAAGCAATGGCTTGGGCGGCAGTGTACCAGATACCTGCAGTGTTTGACTGTTGGCCAGTGAGGGGCACAGAGCTCCAGAAAAGACCCCTACAATCACAATTTCGTTGTAACACTGGGTTGATGCATGACCTACCCTGTCACAACTGCTTATATTGTGAACAGGCACTAGTTTACCCTTGACCATTACACTCCCACTTCAGACTGCCTCAATGCATGATTCCTGGGGGTTAGAACTCAGTGTTTATGCCATCCCCTGTTGCTGTAGCCCAAGGCAGTTAGTCTGTGTAAACTAATTCACATTTGAACAACATACTCTGTGTAGCATCCCACCACTGGTCTATTGTGGATTCTTCTTGTGAGTTATCAGAGACTGGTGATGATTGTGTGGATGCAAGATCAACTATTTGCTTCATGACAATGTCATGGAATTGTATGAACAATTTGTCCCGTATTTGTTGGAGATGTTCTGTGTCAATGCCAAATGAAGGTGGAAGCCAGGGGAAAATGGTGCCATGAGTTCCTGGAAGTGAGAGGGTGAGGCCCCCTTGGGGAGAGGCATTGATCAACTTGGCAAGGAGATTGCAGCAGTAGCAGCACTTCTTGCTGACACCAATGTCCATCCTCCCTAATACCTGAGTGTTGAATGTGAGTATGCATCCGCTTTGACTCAGCAATGTGAAAGCACACACAGTGAAGAGGGCATTAAGATCACCATCACCCATGGGCAGCTTGACCACAGCATGACGGGACCGCTGGTCCAAGACTAGGGCCATTAGGCCAGCTTCAGCGTGGGTCACAACAGTCTTGACTGCCTTTGGTAGCAGCAAGTCCAAGATGAGGTCGATTTGCTTCCGGACGGCGGGAGTGTCAGAGACAGCAGGGTGGGGAAACATAGCGGCAACATAACGAGTGCGAAATGCGTGGACCTCCGCTGTTGAAATAGTAAAGTGGGCCCCAGTGTGGAAAGAAGAGATGTGCAGTGAGGTGACCTGCCGCACGTGAAAGAAAAGGGCATTGCAGGCGGTGTACCATGCGGTGAGAGTCCTGAGGAATCGTTGGACATGGGAGACAGGATTCTCTCCAGACTCCTGAATTGGAGCTTGGAGTTCATCAATGATCGCCCATAATAAGGTCAGGTTTCTACTCACAGTCCATCACAGTGATTTCTTCTTCGCGGTCGTAAGTGATGTCGGTAACCGCCGTCAGCTCGCCTGGAGAAGATAGTCAACATCACAACATGGTCATTGACAGACCTATATCGCACCTGCCCTGATCGTCGACCCTGGATTATGGTGAGACTAAGATCAATGCAGTCGCAGTGGGACTTACAAACAGCACGTTTACGCAGGCGATTCTCCATGCCTGCCGTATAGTTTGACCGCAAATCCTCCTCCACCTTGTGGGGTGCTTTGTTGGACACAATCTTGAAGAATGACTTGAGGATGAAATCGAGATGGACAGAGGCATTGAAGATATCGAGGAGCTGGGTGCGGGAAAGGCACACAACATTTTTGCCCTTGTCGTCGAAGAGGGTAGACTTGAGAGTATTCAGAAGTTCAATGGTAGCTTCCAGCCAATGCTTTGCATTCTCCGTCGTGACGGACACTTGGTCAGTTGGAGGATTGAAATGAGGAGGGACAATGTGATGCTTTTTCAACAACTCGACATGGGGTCTAACGGTTGAATGAACGTCAACGACGTCATCGAAGTAAGGGGTACCGTCCTTCGCCCATGAATCCAACATGATCTGGACAGGATTCTGCTTGTTCCAAAATTCTTCCATGTTGCTGAGACGAGCCCCCAACTTGACGTGTGCGCGTCGCATGATGAAGCAGAATAGATCCAAGAAACGAGCACCAGCGGACTTTCGTTGTGACAGGGGGACCTTGAGGATGTATGCGAGGACGGTGCAAACGTCTTGCAAATGATCCTGGATGGCGAGTGCCTTGGTGTGCATCCTGAACGATATGAGGAGGATATCTATATGTGATTGTTGGCGGCCATACAGATAATGCGACTTACTGTGAGGTATCACTAGGATCCAGCAAGTCGCGTGCCCGTTGATCGTCGCCGATGTGGACAGGCTGAAGAGAGGGGATGCGCGGGGACGTCGAGGGGTCGGCCGTAACCTTCCCGTTGTAGGAGACGACGACAGAAATGCCGCCGCCCGGTTCATACTGTCCGATGACCGCATTCACGGTCGCAACATACTTGTCTCCCGTTGTGCTGACGGTGAGCAGAGTAGAGATGTGACCGAGTAGCGAAGAGACGTCCTTGTCCCCACCCTTATGCGCATGTGCTCCTATAGCCTCTGCAAATTTTGTGGATCGACCAGAAGATGTCGGCGGTGCAGCAGGAAGATGGGCGAGAGTGGAGGTCAGGATGCCGATGTCGCGACTGAGATCTTCGAACGAAGTGCCCTCGAACACGGCAGCAGTATCCAGAAAAATGTCAGTCGAGTGAGCTTGCTGTGTATCGACAGTGAGGGAAGACATGCTGAGCTCAATGTGCTGCACAAGAAATAGGGATCAAGGGATATGTGGAGTGAGAGAAGACGCAGATGTGCAGCACGGGGCTATAGCGCCCGTGGCAGAATACGTCACGGGACTCAACGCATACAGTTGCCACACCCTACGGGACCCGCATTCCTTTCCCCTACCACACACTTTCTCCCTCTTCTGTACGCTGTCCTGAACTAGCTCGATATCTAAGCTTGAAATTGGAGAGGGCTCTTTGACGTGGACACGGAGCAAGAGCTCGGCAGTGGCGGCGCAGGTGAACCGCATCGTCAGCGAGCGGTCACACCTTCGTACCTTCCCGCCAAGACCGCCATGGCCCAAGGGAAACCTCAGGAGGCAGCTAAGGTCTGCTTTGAAGCAAAAGACGTACACGGGAGACCAGTCTCGTGGTCGGACCTACTCAGCAAATTCAACGAATACTGCCCAGGACACCCAGACGTCGCCGAGCTAGCGTCCCAAACTCAGGCGCTGTCCCTCCTCTTGTCGGCGAACTCCGCAGACCTGGACGGAAACGATGTCGGGGCGCAAGGTGTGCTTTTACTCGGGCAGGAATGCGTGCTTGCCGAAGAGGGGATGGTGGGGAACAACGCGCTCAAACAGCTAGATGCGAGTGGTTCCGAAGTACGTCGAGCTGAGTATCTCGCAAATATACCTGCTTTGACCCACAAGGTTGTCCAGAAGTCGGTCAAGGCTGTCTTGGCTTACTACGCATATGCCCTCCGACGTCCGTCTGAGTGTTTGGATCATCTCGCGCAGGTGAAAGATTTATTGGACGCGCAAGGTCCCGTCTTTCCCTCTGGAACGACACGATCGGCCCCTGCGACGCTTCAAGTCCCAGTGAGGAGCTCTGACACTTCTCTTCTATGTCCTGGACAGGCAGTTTCGTGTCTGTGCTGGCGACGGCTTCCGTCGCGGACATCAACGAAGGCACGACATGGTCCGTCGTGGAGCACGTCCGCAGCGAGTGCCTAAAGGGTTCGTCACCAGTTTGTGCATGCTGTTGCGACCACTGAGCGTCGTTCTCTAGGGCATGGCGTACGAATCGCTAAATGCGAGCGACATCAAGGGAGCATTCACGACGTATCTCACTGCCCCGCCCCTCATCGTGAACTTCAGAATGTTTTATGATGTTCGGTCGTGGCAAGTTCCAGTATGGCATCCTGGTGGATCTCACAGACGAAGAGGCGATTGACCCCACCGATCCCAGGCAATAAGAGCATCAAGATCTGTTGAGTGTGAATTCTTGTTCCTTACGTCCAGATGCTGAGGTAGAACGGCGTTGCAGGCCATCGATTGAGCGTGCCAACGAGTTCGCTCCGCAGCACTCGCGCATCTTCAAGGAGGTGCGCTTGTGGCCCTTTCTGAATGCCAACAAAGTAGACTCACCCTCTGTTGTAGGTGGTCCTCGAGGCTTCTCCCTCCAAGCCGTTCCGGCTCAACGTCAAGGCTTGCCCCGGCGCGGCGTTATCCTAACGAATTCCCCGGACGAGATCAAGCCGCTCGCGCAGAATGACCTGCAATCGCCTGCGGTCTGGGACGCGCCCAATACGCTGACCTTTATCCGCGCTGTCGTGGAACACACCTTGCGCCGCTCCGTGTCAGATGATGCTGATATATTCCGGAGTGGCGGCGACAGGTCAGTCCGGCGCAGTGTCCCCTACCGCCAAAATCTGTGACTGACACACCCGTAGTCTCCAGGCGACCTGGATCCGCAACACCATCCTCCGCGCCATTCGGGACTCCGATCCCAGTGCGGTCAAGCGTCTCCCCATGAACTTGGTCTTCAAGGCACCCACCATCTCCGCCCTGACGAACATCGTACACGCAGTCATGAACGATGTCGATGCCGACGCCACCATGTCGCACACTCCGCACGACCTGTGGAAGTATGTCGAGAAGTACTCCGCTGGTTTCCCTTCGCGGCCCACCAACCTCGTCGATCGCCCCGCGTCAGCCAAGGAGGTCGGCCTGATCACGGGCACGACGGGCGGCTTCGGCTGCGACGCTCTCGAGCATCTCCTTCGTGATGACAGCATCGAGCGTGTGTACGCGTTCAACCGCAAGGGCTCGGATGCCGTCGCGCGCCAGCACGCGCAGTTCCGCTTGCGCGGCTTGGACGAGGCGCTGCTTGACACGCCCAAATTCCGGTTGGTGGAGGCTGTGTTGCACGAGCCGGACTTTGGGGTCACGCCGGAGCTGCTCGACGAGGTCAGACGTTCGGTGACGCACATTCTGCACAATGGTACAATCTTCGTTCGATCGACGCATGCTTGGAGCATAGCTAACCGTGTTCGTACGCAGCATGGAAGGTGGACTTCAACCTCTCCTTGCCCTCGTTTGAGGTCGACATTCAGGGCGCCAGGAACCTCGTGAACCTCGCGATCAGTTCGCCGTTCAAGCAGGCACCGACCATCCTATTCGTCAGCTCCATAGGCGTCTTCATGAGTAGGTCACACTCGCCGTGCTGCGTTTTCGTGCTGATATATGTTCCTTTCCAGACTACCATGGACCATCTCCCGCGCCTGAAGTGTCCCTGGATGACCCGGTGTCTCCCTACGGCACAGGCTACTCGGAGGGAAAATGGGTCACCGAGCACGTCCTGCAGAACGCTACGATGCAACGCGATGTGCATACTGTGGTCATGCGGCTCGGACAAGTGACAGGGGACAGACTGGGTCACTGGAACGAGAAGGAGTGGTTTCCACCGCTCGTCAAGTCGGTGCAGTAACAGCGCTGTCTGCCTGACCTCGTAGGAGTGTGTTCACAATTCCACCAACACACATGTTTGCTTCGTGCTGACCAGCCCATCAATCGCGGAACGTCACCCGAGTGCCCGGGTATGGTTGCACGAAGGCGCTCACCGAGCTGCGGCACTCGCCCGAGCCGTTCGTCCACCTCGTCCACCCTCGGCCCGTGTCGTGGCGCGCGGTCATCGCGCCGGTGGCAGCGGAGCTCGGCGTGCCCCTTGTGTCGCACTCAGAATGGCTGTCTGCGCTCCAGAAAAGCGTCGATGCCGCCGGGGCAGATGAGGTTGAGCTGATGAAGGCGAACCCGGCGCTGCGTCTATTGCCATTCTACCGGGGCTGCCGGGCTTCACCCGAGTGCGAGCCGTTCGGGATGGTGTATCTCTCCACGACGACGTCGGCAACGGTTTCGCACGTGCTGGCTAATCTGCCCGTGCTGCGGGGCGGGTGATGCGATGACTTGAGGGGTGGCAGCGCACCGGATACCTGCGGCGTCTGACCATTGGCTAGTTAGAGGATTAGAGAAAGCCCGCACTGGGCTGACGCCCATATCTACCCTGTCGCAACCCACTTTCGAAAGGTGTGCACTATGTACCCTAATACATCGTGCAGTGCACATCCACTACCTGGAGTCGATCCCTGTGAGCCTCAATGGTTGCTGTAGCTCATTGCAACCAGTCTGTGCAAAATTATTGGTGTCTGAACAACACGAATATCATTTCGGTCCACCAGGCGTTTGAGCGTCCATCTTTCGGCGAGCCCCCAGGCCTCAGATCTTAACCTCTAGTAACTGGGCCGACATCGGGAGTGTCCGTCCAATGTCATATACACGCTCGAGTCTTTGTCTCATGCTCACCCAGCATTCTGTCTGGCTCAACGTGCAACGGTCAATCACTATTGAGTATGACATACCTCCCGCATCGCTGTGCAATGCATTCATAGTAGACTCGGGGCACTGAATCCTTCATCTCTACAATCTAGTCCAGCACAGCTGGAGGTACATATATGTATCTGTACAACACGCGACCCGCATAAACATGATACCAAATAAAGATACGCAGACGACGCCTGCGGTCTCAGGCCCGACCGAGAACTAGCAACCCAGACACCGCACGCAGTGCCCTTCAAGCAGCGTCGCCTCACTGTTGGCTGAGCCTGCGCATAACCCGGCTGAATTGACGAGGGCGGTACGAACGGGCCTCCATTCCAGGGCAACCACCCGTGCTCCCGCTGGAGGTCGCAGAGGGCGCGGCAGAGCTTGGGCTGGAGCCGAATCCGCCTGACGTGGATGGGGGGGACGCCGCAGCAGAGGGCGAACCGGCCGAGGAAGCGTTAGCTGCCGCGTTGTTGTCACCGGAATCGACGAACGACGCGATTGGCGGGCCGGGGAATGTGTAGCTGGACCCAGGGTTGTAGACCTATCATTCTTCAGTCAGCCTGAGGATGACATACGAGAGACCGGAAGACGAACGTTGGGGTCGAAGATGCCGGGATCGCTATCCGAGTATGCGCCGGGGAAGCTGACGGTGCTGTTGGGCGTGCCATTTCCGTTGCCGCTCACGCGGGTCTGGACGCACGCGGGGTAGAACTCGGCGCCCCCCATGGACACAGCGAGCTGCAAGGCGATGATCTGCGCGCGCCAGTGAGCAGATAGGTCAAAACACCGAGAGCTGTTTGCCTCACCTCATGCCGGACGAGATAGTCACCAGGAGCAATGTTGTCCGGGAGGTTCATCGAGTACGTCCCGCCGTTCACTGGTGGGACACGTGAGCAACTCCTACTCATACAATGAGAATCCGTACTCACTGATGTCCTGTTGAACCCAAGTAGAACCATCGTCCTTCTTGGCGACCTCGTCAACCTTGAACCACTGTGCGTTGGACGCATCGAACTTGTCGCAGGTGGTGCTCCCGCAAGACGCCATGTACGTCAACATGGGACCGGTGTTGTGCGGCCACTACGTGCACTATCAGTAGCGTGACCTGAAGGGAGCCAGCCGGAACTCACATTACCGCCGCTTCCGGAGGCCCATGCGAAGGTGAGCTTGCTGCCGGGGTTGGCGGGGACGACAAGCGCCGCGTTCTGCGCGTTCTGCCCGCACGACAGGTTCGGGTTGTCCGTGCCCTTCACGGGCTCGATGTTGTCGATCAGACGGATGGGGCTATCGCCTGTCCCAGACGCTCAGCATCGTGTCAACCTTTGTTCTCGGAATACAATGGCGTACCGGAAGGATTGTTGGGAACGTTCCCCTGGTATGTCTTCCCGTCAATGGCGACACTCTTGAGGTAGCCATGGGCGACGACGTTCGGGAGCACGGCAAAAAGGGACGCAAGAAGGACAGTGATGGGCTGCATTGTGAAAGCACCAAGAAGAACAAGAAAAAGTGAGACAATGAGAAGATCAGAAAGAGTGGCGTGCGACGACTGGGCTGCTCGTCAAGAGCGAAGCCCGGGGTAGTGAAGCTGGGAGTGGGTGGGGGTAGAGATCGCGTTCTCCAGGAGGGTGTTATATGTCCCTCTCGCTTTGCTGGTGCAAACGCCTCTGTCAAAGCGACCGGCGCCCAGATGGCGGCTATCTTTGGCCCATGACAATGCGCTCGCCGCCAGGGGCATAATCCTCTGTTTCGTTCCCCGAAGGAAAGCCCTCATTTGCGATCAATTCCCCCGGAATGTGTATGAACTGGTCACACTCACTACTCAGAACAGATGGGTAGCCGAAGACTCGAAGCTGTGCATCTCCGGCAAAAGATGCCTCTCATGAGGTCCGCAATCCCATCGCTGCTTCGCCACAACAATCGCAGGAGGACACGCTCCTTCAATTTGCACAGGCACATGCCCCCCGCGCAGGGGCCACAGTAGGCACGGTGTAGCCTAAAAGCCAATCATAGTCTTGGTCAACGATTCGTGCAGGAAACCGACCACCGTAAGCAAGGCGCCGCCGGCAGTCTGCAACGCAGGTCCTGGCACAACACCGTGCCGAGGCCCACGTTCATCGTTCAGGCGTCGGTCCATCTTGCGGTCAGCGGCTGCGCAACGGAAGCTCGGACCCGAGTCAATGGACGTTGACCTGGAGGCCCATGCGTGGGCGGCACGTTGCTGCTTAGCGCCGACACAAAACTACTGCTGGGCGGTGCGACTCACCCGAGACCGCTCATTCCATGTTGCTCCTCTCACAGCTTGAGAGCGTTCTTAAGTGGCCACCCGTTTGTACTGATACTCACCAGGTAGAAACGACCAACGGGTGCGACAAATCGCTGGTACATTCCTTCGATTTTACCTCCAGAGGATCATTGGTGGCGGGGCGGCGGCCACTGTCTGGGAGAAGTGCGGTTCGGTAGAACGCGCGAGGTGGTCATGGCGAGCTTCAGGGGGGTTCCGCCTTCACGAGCGTTGATGGACCCTTTTCGAAGATCCCGCCGGCGGTCCGACCTGTGTTTTGCCGTGCCCTTTGCAAGACCGACAAATACAGTATCATGCTGAGGCCTCTGTGAACCGGGTCAAAATGAACGCACATAACCTCGGACAACCTGCGTTGAGTGAGCGCGCCCATGAGCGGGGCCAAGAAGGCAGGGCTCCGAACGCAGTGCACTTCGGTGACTTGGATGCCCATGATTCCGTAATAAAACCTGCTAAGAGCAACTCCGTATGCATGTACGGCGCGTCGGCGCGGCTTCATTTCAATCGCTCGGCTAAGGGCACCCTGACACGATGTCCTGATCTGCGCACCCCCGTGCATTTCATTGTGGGGACACCGCGGCTGCCTATCGCGCGCGATGTGGGCGTCGCTTGGTGAGTACACACGAATCGCGCACGACAGGGGTGTGTAGATGCTCACGATTCTGCTGTGGCAGCGCAGCCTCCCGCGCCCATGTGGGCGCATCGCAGTGCATTGCGCGGGACGTCGAGGACACTTCTAGGGCATGGATACGTCCGTGCTCGGAGTACCGATAACGCATGCATCTCGTCCGGAACGGTCTGTGCCGGCGCGAATGAGGGCGGAGACTACACCTCCATAGATGGGGAATGACTTCCGCACGCCCATAGTGAGCATCACAGACGTGATCTGTGTACAAGACTGCATGCGTCGATCTCTTGTACGCGGTGCTGCAAATCGTGCTCTTCCATCGTGATTTGACCACTATGGCTATGGACGTCCAACCTGTCTGTCATGCATGTAGGACACGGTAAGGGCGAAGTCAACAAAACGGCGACGTTAGTCGCATCAAAGGCGCGTACCTATTTCTAGCTCGTCTTCTGCAAACGGAGAACGAGAGTCGTCTTTCCCGGCCTCCCGAGATAGGTGCTTCTCGACCAGATAGTCTCGGCACTCGGACTCATCCTACTCAAGCACAGTCAGCGAATGAGGCTGCACATCTGAGAAGCTCGCACAACTTGACAGTGTCCTGTGGCCATCTCCGCCAGCGGGAATCATGAACAATCCTGATCAACCGAGGGTCCGTCCTTATCCTACCGCCGCCTCGGCGTTCGGTGTAGGCATATCGAGCGTATATGCACGACTCAAGGCGCTTCGCGGTTTGCCCAAGCGAATGCGGCGGTAACAGATAGGCATGGCCACGTCCGGCTCAATTGCGCAAAGGTGCCACATATACGTGATATTTGACGCAGATAGCGTTCTTCTCGGAGCCCTCACTTGTACTGGCCGCATATAATCTGCATTCTGCGTTCTTTGTGCTACACCTACACTACGAGGGCTCAGGACGGTACTCCGCGCAGAGAGAATGTACGGCTTCTCACATACAATTGACAACAATCCGTCGCATAATGTGCGATCCTCACTTGGTATCATCCTAGCGCATGGCATCAGCATGATACTTCGACGTCTGAGGGGATACCCCGCCGCGCGAACCTTCGTTGTACACTCCCTTGATTCCTTCCTGGCATCGTGCCCTCACTCTTCTTCGTCGTAGTTCTCAATCACCACCCCGATCTTCTCCTCGAGGGCACGCTGGACCACGGCGCACGCGATCGCGACGTCCTGCACGCCCACGCCGACCGACTTGAATATGGACACGTCCCCCGCCGTCTGAATCTCCTCGATCGGGCCTTCGCGCGGGACCCAAGTCTTGTCCTTGGCATAATAGTCGAAGAGCTCACCGAGCTCAACCAAGTCCGCCTCGGAGAGCTCAGCTTCGATCAGCTCGCCCGCCTCTTGCTGTAGACCACTGGGTGAGCATCCACACGCCGAAGTGTGCGTGATCACACGCACCAGGCATGCGGTTTTCTGGTCAACGATGACCACACCCGCTCGTCGTACAAGGTCGATGTCGATCTCGCGCCTGCACGCCCGGCCGGGCCACCGTATCAGCATAGACACACTTGCGCTGGCACCCACGGCTCCGTACGTACATTTCAGGCTTGTAGGACCCGATGAGGCACAAGTGCGTGCCCTGCTGCACGAGCTTCGACGGAAATAGTGGGCGGGTCGACGAGGTTGCAGTGATTATGATGTTGGCCCGCTTGACGGCCTCGTGGTAGTCAAGCTCCCCTTCCTTGGAATGCGCGGGGGGTAGCACGCCTGTTGTGACCTTGACCGACGGATAGGTAGACTCCAACAGTTCGCGCAGGCTTTCCAGGCGAGCGTTGGACGTTCGGTTATAGATTGTGCACGACTCGATAGAGGGGTATGCAGTTAGGAAGATGGCAAGATGAGCCTGAATCTGCGCGCCTGCGCCGATCGCGAGGATGTGCTTGGGAGCTGCATCATCCGGGAGAATCACACGCGCCGAGAGCAGCGAACCTAGGGGAGGGAATCATGTGAGCAAACAGACTGTATACGCAATCGGATTGCGGACGTGGGTCGGACAAAGGTTAGTCTTGGCACGGCGAAATGTTTGAGTGACATGTTGTTTGCAGACAACGGTCGTGTTTGGGGGGAATATGCAGATCGGGGGAATACACGAACACGCAGAGGGTACAGAGCTATATGCGTACCAGCTGCATTCCTCAACGCCGTCAGTCTCCTCGCATTTACCACCGCCTTGACGCTTCCCAGCTGCTCATCGAGCACGATCGTTGACGCAGGCAAACCCTTCTCCTTGATCTCCTTCGGGGCGTCGCTCGACGGCACTGACACCACTTTCATCGTCGTGCCCGCCAACGCGATGCGCGACGGCATGAACAAGCTTGTGTGATGCTCCATCGGAACGGCGATGCGATGGGGCTGGAATATATCCCGATGCTTCTCAGAGAGACACGAGAAAACGTTCGCCATGAGCGCGACGAGCTCGTCAGGGGAGAACGTCGCGGTCACCTTCGCGACGTCCTCGGCAGACAGAACTAGGAGAGACATGCGGAAGCAGGTGGTGAGGACCAGCGGGAGCTGAAGCAGATGAACGTCAGGAACAAAGCCATGGTAGCAACCATGCGCGAGGGCATTCGACGAACGTCGGAGTGCGAGTCAGACTCAAGGCCCGGACTCCGGCACGCGCTGCGCGGGCACAGTGCGATAGCAGGTGTTGTGCCATATCAGGCAAGCGGTGTTCACCTTCGTTCGTACGGCCACCCCAGGTGCCCCAAGCTTCCAGCCCCGTTTCCTGACTCTGTAATGCGTCAGAATCTAAGAAACTCCCGCGCCGTCAGATCCCGAGTTAAAAATGTGCCTCGCAATGACGCCACCCGACTTTAGGCGGTGGCTTCACTGCAGAGGCACCCATCTATGATTGATACAAACCGCACACGCCACAGGATTATACGAGATCTACAGCGGCAACGTTTCTATGGGATAAGCGAGAAGAACAGAAAGATAGAGACATCATGCGGACGCGTTACCGCTCGCCGCGCTTACGACGCTTGGGGTCGGATCGCCCTGGCCCATCCTGGTTTGGCTCGCCATCCTCCTCCCGCGCCCTCTTCCTATCCTTCCTCCTCCTTCGCGCCCTCGCGAGCTCCTCTATCTCAGAGGAGACATCGCCGTCCGAGCTCCCCGCCTGCGCAGTGGTGCTCCAGTTGTCCTCATCCTCCTCCTGGCGCATCGGTTCTGCGAGGATTCGGCGTACGTTCCTCCTCGTTAGGCAGCTCTCGCGACAGCACTGGGGACGGGGTCGAGGAATGTAGAGACTCGCGTCGGAGAAATGGCGCCGTTTTTTGGGGCGCGCGGAAGGCATGCCGCCATTTGACGTCGAGGGCCCGGCTGCGGGCTGGGTTGCGTCGTCAACCTCGTTTTCGCCGTCGCGGTCGACCCGGGCGCGCTTCCTGCTCCCGCTCGCGGAAGCCTCGAATGTCTGAGCGCGTTCATGAGGATTGCCGTGAATGGAGGTGAAGGGGGGACAGGATGTCGAGGGGAGGGGAAACACCTGTTCTTGTGGACCATCTGCGGCGTGGCCGGAGGCCACTCGTCTACTGGACAGAGAGGACCCATTCGCCTGTATGTCGCGCGCGGGACGGCCTGGGATCGCGTCATCTAGTGCGTCGTGCACGGACGTGCTAGATCCAGAGACGGACTGGCCAGGAACGAGTGTGGCATTTTGAATTTCCGGGAGCGCGTCCTCGAGGATGGGGTCCGCGCGGGGCTCTGGTGGAAGAAATGCTGGTCCTTCCACAGGCTCGGACGCCTGTTGCCCTTCTTCGGCCAGTGCGTCTTCCACAATTGAGTCTATGCCACAGACAATTAGAGAGCTTGAATATTCCCGAAGACAGTGGACATACCGTTCTCATCGACAAGAGTGGCAACAGAATCAGAATCATACCACCCCTCGGAGTCGAGGGTTGAGTCGGAAGATGGGTTTTCATCGACATCCTCGACCATGGTCCCAGACGAGTCAGAAGGCACCTGTATGTTGGTGCTACCGGCACCATGGGTGGCGTTACCATTGGCATGGTGGTCATCCGGATGGTTCCCGGCGCCGCGGAAGGCACTGAGGACCTGCGCAGCCACTCGGCCGACGATGCGGATAGATCTACCTCGCAAGAAGTGAGGCATTCTGGAAATATGCAGATTGCAGGATGAAAGGGTGAGATGGGGGTTTGGGAGACGATAGTGGCGTTGAAGGGCGTTTCGGGTGGAAATTTGTAGGGATGCTACCAGGCAAAGCGTCCCGGAGTGGCGTAGAAGACGCTTGGATGACCCATGACTAGCCACCGTCCATGCGTCGGTGCGATGGCCACGATTCGACCTTTTGACCAAGAGAGTAAACATGAGGCCCCAAGCGTGCTGCACCCCCTTGGAGAGGTTTGCTCGCTACAGCCAGTAGCATCAACACATCACCTACTGAGTACCTACTGCACCCTCGAAAAGGGGGCGCCCTATCAACCCGAAAGACAGTCTCTGCTCAGCTGTTGTGAGAGGAGGTAAAAGCGCGTCCTTGCTGTCCACTGATATAGTCGTGGAGGCGACAAGTCAGTGCCTTTACCATTGCAGAAGGTGTTTCAGTAGGCGCGATCGATGAGCTCAGAGCTGCTACGGCCACACGATCAAGGGCGTCAGACGTCCGGTTCGGTGACGGCCAATCACCGCCTTCACATTAGCGTTAATGTTACACGAGCGTAAAACATCCTGTACACAAGTCAACACAAATTTACTTGCTCACAAGGACTGCAATGCCTCTAGATATTGGCATTGAGCCATGACTTTCTCGCAACTGTAGGCCCTTCGTCGACATTCATCTGGAGTCCAGATGATTCTGGAGTGTGCGTGTGGCCCGGCGACCAGTTCTCTGAGCGGGTCCCATCGTGAAAGGCTACGTTGTGGAGATGTGCGCACTGGGCGCGCAGAAGGAGAGTATCTCTATTCGCGAGCGCGGTTGGCGGTGGGACAGTGCGGCGCAGGTGGGCGTCCACATCCGGATCAACTTCCATCGCAAACATCCGGCGCTTATCGTCATTGCACCGTTGCACCGCCACATTCACCACGTTTCGTGTCATCCCCGGTGATTCCACCCATGCGGCACCCTCAGCGTCGAAAGCAACCTAAGGAACGTCTTGCAGCTGGAGTTTTGTAGCAGGACGGTGATTTACAAAGGACGGCGTCGGGGTGCCACTCCGAGACCTACGCTTGGACCGGGTCCGTGCGCTCTTACGGCATCGTGAGCGCGACGGCATTGTTCTCCGTGGTATGTGCCCCCGTTCTTGTTCCCGGCATTTTGACCCTCAAAACATGGTCCATGCCACTGCAGGTCCAAGTGAAGGGCTACCAGAAGCCTTGAGGTGCCGCCGCCTAGGCACATATCAGTACAAATGCGGTAGCCTCTGCATCGCCCATTGGCCCAAGACAGATGCATCGCGAAATACATGCACAGGCGTGTCCGTGGAATATAAGGGCACTGCAGACATTATCGACGGCCGTTACCATCAAAAGCAGGCCCTCCATAATCGGGGTCACTTGTGGCCCAACTTGAGCGTTATCGCAGTGAGACCGTCAATCGGTACATGCCCGTCCCCAATCCTGCCGGTGGCATCGGGCGGGCACCAATAGAGCGCATTGGCCCGGACTCAAGGTTGAAGCAGAAGCGCTAAGGAGTCGAGACCCTGAGCATTGATCATATGCGGGGGCGGGCCACACCGGCGCCCCGGGAAAGCTTTGGCCGTCCCTACGCGGACTCACTTTGGGCGGAATTCATACTCCGCCCGCGTGGTCTATATAAGGGGACGACTGCCCTCCGCTGCTTCCTTTTGTACCCCCAACGTCCTCGCAATCTCATCCCGCACTAGCGATCGCGCGCTCCAGCCCTCTCTAACACTCACAACTTCCTCACTCTAACAAACACCAAGATGCTTGCTCGTATTGGATCTAAGAGGACGACGCGCGCCAACGCCGGTGAGTACTCCTGCCTCTCGCGTCTCCTGGACAACCCCCTTAGCCACGTTCCCCCAGCCGCCCAAAACGGTGCCGCAGCTCCCCACCCCCCCACCACCGACAACGTCCCCTCTGCTGAGCAGCCCATGCGGACGCGCTCTGGGCGGCTCCTCGAACCGATCTCCGAAGGCGTCAAGGCTTTCAGGTCCAAGCTGGCCGGAGCTCGTCGAGGCAAGAAGGCCTCCATCGATGCAGAGCCTGAAGCAGGCCCTTCAAACCCCGCGCCATCGGCGACGACGTGCGTCATTTTCTCCAGTAGTTACATACTATGCGGCGCGTCCTGAGCGCTCTTCCGTAGGTCTTCGAACGTTGTCAACGAGACACCCGCGCCCGCGCGCAAAGCCCCCCCTAAGAAGCGGAAGACGGCCGCGCGCGGGAGATCGACCAAAGCCAAGGCGTCGAAGGTCAAGGTCGCCCCCTCTCTCGTTCCTCTTCCCCCCTCTCCAGCGCACACCGCCGCTCGTGAGCCCGCCCCCCCAGCAGCGTCGTCCCCCATATCGGCCGCCTCCAGCTCTTCCGTGGGTCCGCTGCCGCTGGTTGGTCCCCCGGCGGGCCACCGCCTCACGCGCCAGAGCGCGATGATTTTCGGCGAGACTGGCGCCCCGGAGGCAGAAAAGGGGGCACAGAAGGTGCACACTTCGATAGGGAAGAGCAAGAAGCCGGCGGATGAGTCGCGCGCCGTGAAGGGGAAGGGGATGCAGCCGGCGCGGGGCGCATTCGCGGCGCTGCTGAAAGAGGTGCGGGCAGAAGTCGACCTGGACGCGCTGAGGCGGCCCCAAAGATTTGCTCCTGAGAAGAGCATCTACGATGACGAGCGGTACAAGCCGCAATACACGCTCGTCTTCCAGCCGCCGTTCATACGGCAGTACCCTCCGGAAGGACCCATCGTCCTCCCCTCTGTCCCTGCCTCCGCCCCCGCCCCCGCGCCGCAAGGCGTTCAGTCCGGCGCCCAGCCCTCCGCCCCCGCCCCTCCCCCCGTCGTACCGACAGACGATTGGAACCCAATCGTCTTCCCTTCCATTCCCACGCCAGCAGAGGTCGCTCCGGAGGAGCCCGCCGCGCGGCGCCTCGGCACGCCGCTGACCCGGCAGTACGCCGAGTTCTTCGACGAGGAAGGGTTTCGCCTTCCTACCCGCGGAGAAGCAGGGGAGCCGCTGTTGCCCATTGGCGAGATCGCCGCCAACATTCTCAAGGCGAAATGCGAGGGGCCTTACCCTCCCACCTGGCGCGGCCCCTTCTTCGAGCCCAGTCCCGAGGAGGGGCCGTCCCTTTCTCACCCTGCCCCTCTCCGCGGCCATACGACGGTCATCCTCAATCCCCATGATGACTCGCGGAACGAAGCCGCCCACGCGCCTGCCCCCGCCCCCGCCTCCACACCGACCTCCACAAACGCACCTCAGCGTGCGCCTCTCCGCCGCCATAACACGGTCACCTACGACCGCGATGGTGCCTCCCAGGAGCAAGCCGCTCCTGCACCTGCGCCTGCCTCCCCTCCCGCGCCTGTTCTCCGCCCTGCACCCCTCCGCCGCCACAACGCGATGATTTTCGGACCCCGTTACGACCCTCAGAAGGAAGCTGAGGCCCGTGCCCGGGCGAACGCGCCTACCCCGCCCGCCTCGCCATCCCGCCGTCCGTCCGATCCGCCCACTGTTCCCGCCCCAGAGGCCCCGCGGCGCCCCCAACGGTCCATGCCGCGTCGCGCCCCACAGCCCGCGGCTCCGCGCTCCGCGCAGCCCGCCGCCGGGCCCTCGTCCCAGGCACGCACCGACACGACCGGCCGCAGGACGCAGTTCCCGGTTATGATCGGGGACGACCCACCGTTGGGGTCGCTATGCTCGAAACGTGCGAGCAAGCCGATGAGGTCCTTCGACGTCGCGATCGCGGTCGACAAGAAGAAGAAGCAGAAGGCCGCGGAAGACGCCGAGGAGGAGGACGAGGTCGTCGAGCTCATCTCCGTCGCCGCCGCGAAGCTGAACGCGCAGGTCCACTCGGACACGCGTCAGGCCCAAGGGGGGGCGGGCATCGCGCGTGCGCGCGCGCCCACCGCCGAGGGCACGGCCGCAGACCGGAAGGGCAAGAAGCGTGCGCGCTCGCCCGAGGTCATAGATATATCCTCGGACGAGGATGAGGAGGAGACGTACGATGACGACGAGGAGCTGCTCGCGATGCAGCCAGAGGTTCAGCGGCTGCGGACCATAGGGGTGCGGAGGTACTCCAGAACCGAGGCCCTCCTCCAGATCAAGGTGTCGATGGTTCCCCTCCCCGTCGGCGGCATCTTCCGCGAGGGAGAATGCGGCCAGGTCTGGGTCTTCCCGGAGGGCAAGGACTCTGCCGCCCCCGCCCCGGCGCCCACGACAAAGCGCTCGCGGGAGGAGTTTGAGGGAGAGGGTGGTGCCTCAGAACCGGGCGACGCAGACGAGCGTCCGGCGAAGAAGCCGCGGGCGGAGGAGCAGTGATTGTGGACGCTCCCGCCTTCGTACTGTAGATGCGTGCATAACTTATTCGCTCACCTAGGTAGATACCTGGACCCCTCTGTGTTATACCCTGTTGGCTGCGCAATTTGTATGGCACTTGAATGTGAAAATGCTGCTGCATCCGTCAACGTCCAGTGTGATCATGGGGAGCGCCAAGTACCCAGCTTCGTGCGTCCTGCATCGACAAGCAGGTATGAAGGGTGCCCTTGATTCCGGAGGGCACTAGGGCCTGCTCGGACGACGACTAAGGAGTAGGCGCAGAAAGCTCACTGCAGACGACATTCAACGACAACGATAGCGAAGCAAGTGTCCATTACGATTCGTAGTTCGATATGATATTAACAGCAAGCCTCCAGCCATATGCCCGCCTGCGTGCGCATTATCGACGTCCACACCTATTACTCCGGGTATCGTTGAACCAAGCAACCCCACCCCCAGCCCTCACAAACACCAGCCGACGGCCACGCCCGGATCCCTCAGCGGCCTATGCTCGGACAGCGTCAACGCGAAGCACAAACACTCGCGCTCGCGATCTGGGCGGCCCTGCAGCGCGTACATCTTCGCAAGGAAGTACCACGCCTCGGGCACGTCCCACCCCGCACCCTTGGTGAGCGCGGAGAGCAGGCCGACTGCGAGGTTGACGCTGTCCCGGTCCGCGGGCTCGATCCCCGCGCGCGGCTTCCGCGGGTCCTGCACCGCGGCGAGGTACACGCGGCAGAGGTGCACCGTCGCGGCGACGTCGTTGGGCGCGACGAAGAGCGCCTTCTGGAACGCCTCCAGCGCCTTCCGGTCCTCGTCCAGCGCGAGGTGGTAAAGCCCGAGCTGGTGGCGCGTGAATGGCGTGCAAAAAACAAGGGAACAAAGGCACGGACCTGGACCCACACCGCGGAGTTGCTCTCGTCCCGCACCTCTGCCTCCTGAATGGCGCCCCTCGCCTGTTCGATCTTGCCTATCCGGCGGAATGTGGCGGACGACATGAGCCATAGATTGCTCAGAAGACGACGGTCCTTCGCCAGCCTGATGTTGTGTCGAGACACGTCAGGGATCGACGGCGGCGGTGGCGGCGGTGGTGGCGGCGGCGGGGCTTCCAAAAGCGACAGGTCCTGCTGAGACGCATATACGCTCAGATGCTGCCGCAAGTGGATAGATGACGCTTGGTAGGGCGTTTGGCCCAACAGCGCGCGGAAGTCTACCGCTATATCATGAGTTATATTCACTTTGCCAACAACCACGGCAACGTACCAGGAGCGGAGTTCGACCGTTTAATATGGACGCCGTTGTGTCGCCCGACATTGTGGCCGATCTTCCTGGATATTGTCGTGACTCTGGCGCGGCCCTTGTGCACGCCACTGATGAACACTTCGCGGACTTTCTTGCCCTTCCCTCGGTTGGTCTGCCCGTCGTCCACGGACAGGCGCTTCTCGCCCGACCCCTCCTCCCTGCCGTTCAAGCTGGTCCGATTCACCTGGACTTGAGAGAATGCAGGCATCTGAGGAAGAGGCGAGGCAGGGGTAACGGTGATTGGGGGAGCATCTAGGGTAGTGGTGGATGTGGGCTCGGGCTGCTCTTCTACAGTCGGGAATTGAGCTGATGGACGTCCTGCGCTAGGACCACCCGCCCGCTTGTCCATCGATGACGTAATGGATGCAGCCTTGATGTCGTGCGATGCGCGCCGGCTGTCGATGGACATTCGCCCTGGCGAAGAGTCAGTATGCTGAGGCCACTTGTGCGGAGAGAACTAGGCGACTGACTGTCATCAACGCCCACTTCACGGCGCTCCGAGAACCACTGGAAGACCTCCACCCAGCGATCGCCGGTGCCTTCAGGTCCCTCCACAAACTCGGTCAAGGTCAGCTGCGTCATACGGAGTTGCAGCGCATGCTCGAACACGTCCTGTCGATTCGGCGACGGTCGGTCTCCAAGTGGTTGCAGCAGGGTCGCTGAAGGGGGTAACTCCGTAGCGTCCCGTTCCAGCAACCGAGAGGACTCGCCACGGACGCTATTTATCTCGCTACGAACCGAACCGTCGGGCGTATCTTCATCCAGCTCATTCGTGGATGCGCCATAATCGTGTACGTGCACGCCGTCTGGTTCGTCTCCACTCGTTTGCTGGCTACCATGCTGATCGTCCTCGTCGTCCGCCAGGTCCGCCTCGCTCACGCTCTCGCCCATCTCCAGTACTTCCTTCGCGGCGCGCCAATCCCCAGACGCGGTAAGCAAGAGTCCGAGCAGATGCCAATGCCGGACTTCCGATGGGTCGCCCTCCACGGCGGCGCGAGCGTGAACAATAGCGATCTGTATGTCTTGGGACGCTCCTGGTCGGAGATATGCCAAGGCAAGGTGATGATGGGTGGACGGAGAGGGAGAAGTCTCTAACGACGCATGTAGCAGGGTGAGCGATGCTTCAAAATGCTGTGATCGTGTCAAGACGTCCTGTTCTGGAGACGGATGATAAGTGAGAGGCTGTGAGTGCCCAAAACACGACTCACCTGCGTAAGCTACTGCGATGTGCCAGATCGCCTCTGCCAACTGCACGCTCGCGACGAGAGCCTTGTCGGTTATGTCAAGGCGGGACTTCGCTCTTGCGATCATTTCCCCCGCCTCCTTCGCCTCCTCTACCGCCTTGGCTGAATCGGTCTCCGCTAACGCGAGCCTGGACAACATGCGCGCGCCTTGGATCAGTGTCTGCACCCAGTAGTGATCGGTGTCGATGTCCTTCCCAGCACCAAACGCCCCCGCGGACTCAGCGGTGGCGTTCTCCGCCTCCGCCACGCTTGCCTCCCGCGCTTTGCTGACGATCTGCGCGTACAGCCTGAGCGTACGCTTCGCAAGCTCCGGGTCACCCGTGACGTAGAATAGCCGGCTCATGTGGCGGAATACCTTGAAGGAGTTGAACGTCAGGCGCGTCGCCCACCATAGGACCTAAACAACGTGGTCAACTTTGGACAGCAAGAAGCGACAAAGTTCGGGCGCATACATCGATCACCCAGCCTGCATATTCACCAACGGCGCCATCCGCCTCCCAGGCAGCGACGGACAAGTCGACTAGATCTTCGACCAGGACATTCCGCTCGCCCGCTTTGGGGAACGTCGAGCTCACGCTCAAAATCGCCCGGTACTCCTGCACCACCGACCTCGCCGCGCTGATCCATCGGTGTTGCTTGTCCAAGCCAAGTTTCGGCGTGGGCCCCGCGCGTGCCTTCAGGATCAGCGCACGCAGGTGCAGCACCGCAATCGCAGACCGTTGCGCTGGGCGGAACAGGGGCGGCCAGTGCGCGCTGCACGTGTGGTATTGCTGGAGTAGCAGCCACAGCGCGCCGTTGTCGCCGTCCGTACGCGAGACGTCGCAGAGCATCGCACCGAGGATGACTCCACGTCGTAGGACGCGTTCTACCCATCTCCACAACTCGCGATATCGTACAAAGGAGTTGTTGTCTGGGGACGCGCCCCCCGCAACCACGGCCGGCGCGTATGTAGGGATTTCGGAGATGAGGTTCACGATGAGCGGCGAGGCAGTGAGATACGTCGTGAATGCTCTTTCAATGTCGCTCGCATTTAGCGATTCGTACGCCATGCCTAGAGAACGACGCTCAGTGGTCGCAACAGCACTTCTGCACATGCACAAACTGGTGACGAACCCTTTAGGCACACGCTGCGGACGTGCTCCACGACGGACCATGTCGTGCCTTCGTTGATGTCCGCGATGGAAGCCGTCGTCTGCGCAGACACGAAACTGCCTGTCCAGGACATAGAAAGAGAAGTGTCAGAACTCCTCCCTGGGACTTGAAGCGTCGCAGGCGCCGATCGTGTCGTTCCAGAGGGAAAGACGGGACCTTGCGCGTCCGATAGATCTTTCACTTGCGCGAGATGATCCAAACACTCAGACGGACGTCGGAGGGCATACGCGTAGTAAGCCAGGGCAGCCTTGACCGACTTCGGGACAACCGTGTGGGTCAAAGCAGGTATATTTGCGAGATACTCAGCTCGACGTACATCGGAACCACTCGCGTCTAACTGTTTGAGCGCGTTGTACCCCACCATGCCCTCCTCGATCCTCTCTTCGGCGAGCACGCATTCCTGCCCGAGTGAGAGCACACCTTGCGCCCCGACATCGTTTCCGTCCAGGTCCGCGGAGTTCGCCGACAAGAGGAGGGACAGCGCCTGGGTTTGGGACGCTAGCTCGGCGACGTCTGGATGTCCTGGGCAGTGTTTGTTAAATTTGCGGAGTAGGTCCGACCACGAGACTGCTCTCCCGTGTACATCTTTTGCTGGAAACTGCGTGTCCCATTGCCCGGCGGTCAAAGCAGACCTGAGCTGCCTCCAATAGTGCTGAGGTTTCCCTTGAGCCATGGCGGTCCTGACGGGAAGGTGTAAAGATGTGACCCTCGCTGACGAGGCGGTTCACCTGCGCCGCTACTCCCGGGTTCTCGCTCCGCGCCTACGTGAATGAGCCTCTCAGATGTCAAGCTAAAATATCGAGCTAGTCCAGAACAGCGTGCAGAAGAGGGAGAAAGTGCGTGGTAGGAGGAAGAAATGCGGGTCCCGCAGGGTATCGCCACCGTACGCGTGGGTCCCGTGACGTATTCTGCCATGGGCGCTACACCCCCTGTGCTGCACGTCTGCGTCTTCTTTCGTTCCATATATCCCTAGATCCCTCATTTTTGTGCGGCACATTGAGCTCAGCATGTCTTCCCTCACTGTCGATACTCAGCAACTCAAAACAATGGGAAAAAATTCCGATACTGCTGCTGTGTTCGAGGGCACTTCGTTCGAAGCTCTCAGTCGCGACATCGGCATCCTGACCTCCACTCTCGCCCATCTCCCTGCTGCACCGCCGACATCTTCTGGTAGATCCAAAGGATCTGCAGAGGGTACAGGAGGACGCGCGCATAAAGACGGGGACAACGGCGTTTCCTCGCTGCTCGGTCACATCTCTACCCTGCTCACTGTCAGCACAGCAGGGGACAAGTTCGTTGCGACCGTGAATGCAGTCATCGGACAGTATGAACCGGGCGGGGGCATTTCTGTCGTCGTATCATACAACGGCAAGGTCACGGCCGACCCCTCGACGTCCCCGCGCACCCCCTCTCTTCAGCCAGTCCTCATCGGCGACGATCAACGGGCGCGCGACTTACTGGATCCTGATCAATCCTCGCAGTAAGTGGCATAATCTGTCTGGCTCGAAATCAATCTCATGTATCCATTGTTGTGATCTCAACCAGGATGCAGACCGGGACGCTCGCCATCCAGGATCATTTGGGAGACGTTGGCACCGTGCTCACGTACATCCTCAAGGTCCCCCTGTCACAACGGAAGTCTTCGGTCGCGCATGCCCTTTTCTGCGATCTATTCTGCTTCATCGTGCGCCGCGCCCACGTCAAGCTGGGGGCTCGTTTCAGCAACATGGAACAGTTCTGGAACAAGAAGAATCCTGTCCAGATCATGCTGGATTCATGGGCGATGGACGGTATCCCTCACTTCAATGACGTCGTTGATGTTCCAGGCGTTGGTCTCCATATCGAGCTGTTGAAGAAGCACCACATTGTCCCTCTTGATTTCAATCCTCAAACTGACAAAGTGTTCGTCACTACCGAGAATGCGAAGCATTGGCTGGAAGCTAGCATTGAACTTCTGAACGCACTCAAGTCTGCGCTCTGCGACGGCGCGGGCAAACCTGTAGCATGCCCTTCCTTCGATCAGATCAGGGAAATTCTCCTTGCTTCGTTCCATCTCGACTTCATCCTGAAGTCATTCTTCAAAATTGTGTCAAACAAAGCGCCCCGTAGGGTGGAGGAGGAGCTGCAGTCCAATTATACGACAGGCATGGAGAATCGCCTGCGTAAACGCGATGTTTGTAAGTCCCACTCCCACTTCATTGAGCCTAGTCTCACTACGATCCAGGGAGGAAGATCCAGGCAGGTATGATATGGAATGTGAATGTCCATGTTGTGATGTTGACTATCTTGCCCAGGCGAGCTGCCGGCAGTTCCTGACGCCGCTTCTGAACTTGATGAAGAAACCACCCTGATGGATTGTAAGTGGAGACCAGCTCTTTCATGGACGGTCGTTGATGAATTTCTAGCTCCAATTCAAGAGTCTGGAGAGAGTTCTGTCTCCCATGTCCAACGATTCCTCAGGACTCTCACTGCATGGTACACTGCCTGCAATGTCCTTTTCTATCATGTGCGGCAGGTGACCTCATTGCATGTCTTTTCTTTCCACACTGGGGCCTACTCTACCATTCCAACAGCGGAGTTCCACGCATTCCACACTCGTTATGTTGACACTATGTTCCGCCACCCTGCTGTCACTGATGCCATCCGGAAGCAAGTCAACCTCTTCCTGAGCCTGCTGCTACCAAAGGCAGTCAAGACTGTTGTGACCCATGCTGAAGCTGGCCTAATGGCCCTAGTCTTGGACCAGCGGTCCCATCATGCTGTGGTCAAGCTGCCCATGGGTGGTGGTGATCTTAATGCCCTCTTCTCTGTGGGTGATCCCACATTGCTGAATCAAAAGTGGATGTATACTCACATTCAACACTCAGGCTCCAGGGAGAATGGACATTGGTGTCAGCAAGAAGTGCTGCTACTGCTGTGACATCCTCGCCAATTTGATCAATACCTCTCCCCAAGGGGGCCTCACCTTCTTAATCCCAGGAACTCATGGCACCATCTTCCCCTGGCACCCACCCCCACTTGGCATCAACACAGAACATCTTCAACAAATGCGGGACAAATTGTTCAAGAAATTCCATGACATTGTCACAAAGCAAATACTAGGTCTTGCATCCACACAATCATCACCAGTCTCTGATTATGAAGTCTTGGAAGAAGAAGAATACAAAGAGAATTGGGCAGCAAGTGTGGGGGGTATGTTATTTGGGCACCAATGATCGCACCCAAGCTAACTGGTAGTTGCTACAGCATGGCATAGTGCTACAAAGAGGGATGACTAAGTACCAGAAATGATGATGGATGCAAGTGGAAGAAAGGGAATGGATGAGGATAAAGTAGTGTCTGTTAACAACACTGAGCAGCCGTGACAGGTTGGATACTGGCGTCAGCCCAATGCTACGCCAATCTCATGCCTATGGGGTCTTTCCAGAGCTCTGTTCCCCTCACTGACCAATGGTCAGACACTGCAGGTGTCCGGTGCGCTGCCACCCCTCAAGCCATTGCTTCACCCGCCCTGCATCGAGCACGGGCAGATTAGCCAGCGCGTGCGAAACCGCTCCCGACGTCGTCGTGGAGAGATACACCATCCCGAACGGCTCGCGCTCGGGTGACGCCCTGCAGCCCCGGTAGAATTGCAATAGACGCAGCGCGGGGTTCGCCTTCATCAGCTCGACCTCGTCAGCCCCGGCGGCGTCGACGCTTTTCTGGAGCGCAGACAGCCATTCTGAGTGCGACACAAGGGGCACGCCGAGCTCCGCTGCTACCGGCGCGATGACCGCGCGCCACGACACGGGCCGAGGGTGGACGAGGTGGACGAACGGCTCGGGCGAGTGCCGCAGCTCCGTGAACGCCTTCGCGCCCTCGTATCCGGGCACCCAGGTGACGTTCTGAGATTGATGGACTGGTCAGCACCAAGCAAACATGCGTGTGGGTGGAATCGCGAACTCACTCCTTCGAGGTCGGGTAGACATCGCTGGAATTGCGCCGACTTTACGAGCGCGGGGAACCATTCTTTCTCGTTCCAGTGCCCGGTCTTGTCCCCCGCGACTTGTCCGAGGCGCATCACTATGCAGTGGATGCCGCGCTCCTCCGCAGCGTTCTGCAGCACGCGCTCGGTCACCCACTTGCTCTCCGAGTACCCCGCACCAAACGCAGATGCCGGGTCATCCAGTGCCGCCTCAGGCGCAGGGGTCAGGCCCCCGTAGTCTTGAGGGACAAACAACGGATAAGTGGAATGGTCAAGTGCAGAAGGCTTTCACGCACTCGTGAAGACGCTAACAGAGCTGACGAAGAGGATGGTGGGTGCCTGCGTGAAAGGCGAGCTGATCGCGAGGTCGACCAGGTTCCGCGCGCCTTGCAGGTCGACCCCGAACGAGGACAGCGAGAGGTTGAAGTCGACCTTCCACGCTACACACACTACAATCAGCGACATCCGCTCCTGTTGCAAATCACTACATTGCTCACCATTGTGCATGATATGCGTCACTGATCCTTGTATCTCCTCGAGAAATTCCGGTGCGAGACCGAAACCGGGCTCGTGCAGTACGGCCTCGACCATCTTGAACTTGGGCGTGTCGAGAAGTGTCTCGTCCAAACCCCGCGCGCGGAACTGCGCGTGCTGGCGCGCGAGCGCATCGGTACCCCTGCGGTTGAACGCGTACACCCGCGCGACGCTGGCGTCCCGAAGCAGGTGCTCGAGCGCGTCGCATCCGAAGCCGCCCGTTGTGCCCGTGATAAGCACAACATCCAGGGATCCAGCAGGACGTTGACTGAGGAATGCAGGACGCGCGGGGAACGCTGCAGAATATGTTCCGACAAAGTGCCACAGGTCCTGGGAGTCGCGCGTACTCAAGGCGGGGCCGGCGTTGCTGACCCGGTGGACGAGTGTAGACACCGTCGCGGCGAGGGAGATAATGGTGGGTGCGTCGAAGACGACGCTGCTGGGCACGCGCCGGGCCGCGTCCTGGTTGGTCTTGCGGATCGCGCGCGAGATGACGTTCCGGATGCGCGTTGCTTGCAGGCTAGCAGTGCATCGTGAGTATGCGGGACATCTGAGAAAGGGTCGCGGTTACCTGTCGCCGCCGCTCCGGAAGATGTCCGCGTTGTCCGAGATAGTGCTCCCGAGAGTGTTGATGACGACGTCTCGCACGAACAGCAGCGTGCTGCGATCGTCCCACTGCGCGGGCGGGTCGAGCTCGCTGTGCGTGCTGCTCTCGACGTCTTCGTACAGCTTGTCGATCTCCGAGCTGTAGTCCGCAAAAATGAACTTGCGACGCGGGAGCCCTTTGGCGTTCATCTGAAGCGGCTTTGAAGGGGAGGCGACCAGAATCATCTGTCACCGAGTAAGTTATCCCCATCAGACTGTATGGGAATATGGAAACGAAAGGGAACCTACCTCTTTGAATATCCGAGAGTGTTGCGGTGCGTAATCGTTCGCCCGTTCGATAGTCGGCCTAAAGTGATGTTGAACTTTGGGGGAAAGGTATGAGCGGAGGTGACTGACCACACAAGGTTCCTGTACTTCTCGAGCTGTTGTAGGTCACTGGGGTCGATTGCGTGCGTCTCCGTCGGTTGCACGAGAATCCCGTTTTGGAACCTCCCTTTACCGAAGATGACGGATGTCTTGACGTGAACGTCCTCATTGATGATGGCCTCTGGGTATGTCAATGAGTCAGCGGTCGAACCTGAGGTTGATCAGGCCCTGTAAATACCTAGAGGTATCGGGTTCGTCTGGGTGCACGAAAGTCAGCAACAAAGACTGAACCTGAGGTCATGATATTCGGTTGCTGACCTTCTCGCCGTTCGAGAGGATAACCTGCTCGTCGATGCGCCCATACAGTCTCCAGAGGCCAGGTTCGGTCGGATGCGGCTCGACGATGTCGTTCGTGGCGTACGCGTCCTGCCCGTTGACATTGGCGTTCACAACCGAGAGCGGGCTCTCCGGGTCCGACTACGGCGTGCATGAACACTTTTGACACCTACACGAGGAGATTTCCGAGTCTCTGGCGGCGCCACTCACGAGAACGACAACTTCGCGCCGACCATCCTCTTGTGGGACGAAAATGCATCGATGCATAGGTGACAGCTTGAAATACTCCCAATCTGCTCCCGGGTGCTCTGGTTGCCAAGAGGGTATTCAGCGATAGAGCATGAGGAACTCGCGCGGCGAAGGAAAGTCATAAACGCACCTCTTGCAATCGCGCTCATCATGCCGACCTCTGAGCTTCGCGGGGTGAGTCGGAGGAATGCAACACAAATTGAATATGCCAATGCTCACCATCCATAGAAGTTGAAGATGGCAACGCCCTGAGAAGCGAGTGCGTCTCCGACCTCTTTCTTCAAAGGTGCTCCTCCGGACATCTATGCACACGGTCAATGAGATGGGTACACTGAATTTTCAAGAGATACCTACGAAACCACGCATAGATCTCATGATCGGTATCTTCTCGGGGTCGCGAGACCATTGCTGGCGTGTGATGGACGGTAAGTATGGGAAACAACAACATACACACGGATGTGTCTGTACCTCGATGAAGGACGGCGCGGCCCAACTAAAGTCGGCTCTGGTAGCGACCATCCCTGTCCAGACCGCGTCAGGTGCAGGGACTCTAGGGGGGCTGTCCGGCGCGAACGTGGCTATGACGAAGCCACACAGTGGCTGTCCCTTATTCATAAAATGCACGTTCACGAGGGCAAGAGGAAACACCCACTGCAGCGCCTAGAATGTCCCAGCCCGCCCCATGGAACATCGGCGTCCCATGGCAGCCCATCACTGACTGCGAGATATCTACATCATGGCGTACTGGACGCAAGGTTAGGCAACGTCATCGCTTCGGGGTGCCACACGAACGTACAGAATGCTTTACCGCGGTTGAAGAGCCGTTTGTGATTCCAGTACACAGGCTTGGGGTGACCGGTCGAGCCTAGACACGAGTATGTCAGCGACATTGCAGCACGGCCACCGTTGTGGTACCGAGACAAATCGCGCACCAGATGAATGTAAAATCAGTGCACTTGCCCTCATGTCGTAGGTCTCTGGTAGCGAGAGTTCTTCGAGGTCGGTCAGGGCGTTGAGAGCTTGTGTATCAACAAAAAGGTCCTCAAACGTCGGGATCTCGCGCAGGAAAACCTGTCCCGACTCAAGACCAGCAATCGCATCGCGCACGGTTGCACTAATAGTGGGGTCCGAGGAGAAAAGCAACTCTGTCGCGCGTGTGCGCCGGAGCATGTCCGTGACCGCTGCGGCGCCGTTTCTGGTGGATATCACGAACACCGCACATCCGGCGCGAACGACACCCAGAGCGGTGCAAATATATGTGATTGTGTCTGCATCACGGGAGGAACGATGAGCCGGAGGGTATCGGCCAGAACACTGTACACATACCGGCATTCGCCAGCATGGCGATGACAGGTGGACTCCCTGCTCCCCTCGAACGTGGCGGGCTTGGTCCCGTCAAGATGAAGCGCGCGGCTCGGTTAATGGCACGATGGGCGGCGGCGTAGTCGATGTAGACCAGCTTTGTGCCATCATGGAAGACAAATAGCGGGTAGTTCTGATTCTCGTGTGCATTCCACTCGTATAGCTGAGGAAGCGTGATGTCGTCCCGTTCTAAGAGCTCTTGCGGAGCATGGAACCGAGCGGATACGTGGGGAGGCAGCGCTGAAGTGGAGTTGAGAGGCATAGCGGACGTTCACTTTGAGAGGAATATGGCGAATCGAGTCGAGACACTCCCGCAGACTCCCTTTTATGAAACTTCTTTGTGGCGGCGCCGCTCAGATGTGAGGTAATTCTAAAAAGCTATTCCGACCATCACGTTAAGAAATACGCGTGGCACGCAGCACTTGCTAAGCAACAACGTCTAGCAAACATCGCTCATTGGAATTTCCCTGCCAGAATAGCAAGGAACTAGCTCACGTTGGTCATGCGCAGGTGCCTGCGACGGCTTTGCGAAACAAGATTGAATGTGCCACACACTATGTGCATGATTTTTGAGCTGCGGTGCCGTCAGGAGATACCTGCTGTGGGATACGCTGTGATGTGGCGCCAGATGAGGGCAATTGGCGCTTGCCAGTCTTCAGTCTCATGCGCGATGTTCGCTGTGTGATGAGACCAAGGCGGACATAGACACAAGATATGCTTATGAAACCGTACGTACAACATGCAGCATGCGAATTGACCAGGACGCCTGAGACACAGTCATCATATCTGACATCTTCACAGGAAGCCAGACCGTTTCCAGGCAGCCAGCCACATCTTCGCCCGGTCCGCATCAAGGACCGGCAGATTAACTAACGCCTGGGACACCTTTGTCGACTTCTCCGTCGAGAGGTACACCATGCCGAGAGGTTCGCGGTCGGGCGCGGACCGCAGCTGCTTGTAGAACGACAAGAGCCGCAGCGCAGGGTTCGCCTTCATGAGTTCGACCTCGTCCGCGCCGCCAGAGCTAATGCTCGCCTGGAGAGCGGCGAACCACTGTTGGTACGGCACGAGGGGCACGCGAAGCTCTGCTGCGATCGGCGCCACGACATTGTGCCACGGCGTCGGGCGCGGGTGGACAAGATGGAGGAACGGCTCCTGCGAGTGGCGCATCTCAACGAAAGCGTTCGCCGCCTCATAGCCCGGGAACCAGGTCACATTCTGGAACACATAGGGGTCAGCTGCATGGACGTGCAAGATGCGCAAGGACAGGAAGGACACGCACCCCCTCTACGTCGGGCAAGGATTTCTGGAACAAGGCCGACTTGACGAGCGCCGGGAACCATTCCTTCTCGTTCCAATGGCCCAGTCTGTCCCCTGTCACTTGTCCGAGCCGCATGACCACAGTATGCACATCGCGTTCCTTCGTAGCGTTCTGCAGGACGTGCTCGGTGACCCATTTGCCCTCCGAGTAGCCTGTGCCATAGGGAGACACCGGGTCATCCAAGGACACTTCAGGCGCGGGAGACGGTCCATGGTAGTCTGGAAAGGAACATATATCAGCACGAAAACGCAGCACGGCGAGTGTGACCTACTCATGAAGACGCCTATGGAGCTGACGAAGAGGACGGTCGGTGCCTGCTTGAACGGCGAACTGATTGCGAGGTCCACGAGGTTCCTGGCGCCCTGAATGTCGACCTCAAACGAGGGCAAGGAGAGGTTGAAGTCCACCTTCCATGCTGCGTACGAACACGGTTAGCTATGCTCCAAGCATGCGTCGATCGAACGAAGATTGTACCATTGTGCAGAATGTGCGTCACCGAACGTCTGACCTCGTCGAGCAGCTCCGGCGTGACCCCAAAGTCCGGCTCGTGCAACACAGCCTCCACCAACCGGAATTTAGGCGTGTCAAGCAGCGCCTCGTCCAAGCCGCGCGCGCGGAACTGCGCGTGCTGGCGCGCGACGGCATCCGAGCCCTTGCGGTTGAACGCGTACACACGCTCGATGCTGTCATCACGAAGGAGATGCTCGAGAGCGTCGCAGCCGAAGCCGCCCGTCGTGCCCGTGATCAGGACGACCTCCTTGGCTGACGCGGGGCGATCGACGAGGTTGGTGGGCCGCGAAGGGAAACCAGCGGAGTACTTCTCGACATACTTCCACAGGTCGTGCGGACTGTGCGACACGGTGGCGTCGGCATCGACATCGTTCATGACCGCGTGTACGATGTTCGTCAGGGCGGAGATGGTGGGTGCCTTGAAGACCAAGTTCATGGGGAGACGCTTGACCGCACTGGGATCGGAGTCCCGAATGGCGCGGAGGATGGTGTTGCGGATCCAGGTCGCTTGGAGACTACGGGTGTGTCAGTCACAGATTGTGGCGGTAGGGGACACTGCGCCGGACTGACCTGTCGCCGCCACTCCGGAATATATCAGCATCATCTGACACGGAGCGGCGCAAGGTGTGTTCCACGACAGCGCGGATAAAGGTCAGCGTATTGGGCGCGTTCCAGACCGCAGGCGGTTGCAGGTCGCTCTGCGCGCTCTGCTCAACAGCATCGTAGAGCCGCTCAATCTCGCTCTCGTAATCCTTCAGGATCACGCCACGCCGGGGCAAGCCCTTGACGTTGAGCAGGAACGGCTTGGAGGGAGAGGCCACGAGGATCATCTACAACAGACCTGTGGGTTTGTTTCATTGGCATTCAGAAAGGACCGTAAGCGCACCTCCTTGAAGATGCGCGAGTGCTGGGGAGCGAACTCGTTGGCGCGCTCAATCGATGGCCTGGAAGGACGTTCTGTCTCAGCATGTGAATGTAAGGAAGACAAGTTCACACTCACCAGATCTTGTTGCGGAACGCCTCTACTTGCTTGGTATCAGTAGGGTCAATCGCCTCTTCGTCCGTGGGCTCTACGAGAATGCCGTTCTGGAATTTGCCGCGACCGAACATTATAGAGCACTTGATATGAGGGTCCTGGTTGATGATCCTCTCCAACGGGATCGGGTTGGTCTGTCGAAGTATTCATAGTGAGCACTCGTCACGACAATGGAGAACAACAAACCTTTTCGCCGTTGGACAGGATAATCTGCTCGTCCGCACGCCCGAAGATCCGCCAAAAGTTCGGCTTGGTCGGGTGTGGCTCCACAAGGTCATTTGTGGCGTATGCATCTTGGCCGTCGATCTTCGTGTTGACCGTAGGGAGGGGATTCTCGGGGTCAGACTACACGCATCAGTGAGTCAGGCAGGCGGTGATAATAGGAGATGTGACACGTACGAGGACGACGACCTCAAACTTGTTGTCGTCCTTGGGCACGAATTTGCATTTCACCCTCTGTGACGGCGTGAAGTAACTCCAATCAAGGCCCGGGTTTTCTTGAATGGTTGAAGGTTAGATTCGGGAGGCACATGCCATCCAAATGCAAACTCACGCCGTACGATTCGGTTCACGCAGCCGACCTCCGTTCTTGGGGCTTCGTTAGTGATTTGCACATAGCATATAGATGGATCTGATTCTTACAGTCCGTAAGCATTGAACAACTTCACTCCTTGTCTAGCAAAGCTGTCACCGACTTCGCGGTTGAGAGGCGCTCCTCCGAAGAGCTGCGGGGATATGGTGAGTCGCACGAAGGCTGCATTGTGATATAACCACTTACGACGCCGCGCATCTGGGTCATAAACGCAACCTTCTCGGGGTCACGAGCCCATTCCTGCGAGCATATTAATAAAATGCATTCTTGCGGTCACACATCAACCTCGCAGCACACGCACCTCGATGAATGAAGGGACAGTCCATGTCAAGTCGGCCTTAGTAGAGACAACGCCTTGCCAAACCGCGTCAGGTGTGGGGAAGACCGGCGGCACCGCAGGCTTGAAGGCGGCCACGATGTATCCTAGGGTAGGCTGTTGTTCCCCTCTCGTTAGGTCTGTACATAAGGACGCTGGAACGAGACGTACCGCAGCAGAATACATGAATGCGCCCAGCCCATGGAACATCGGCGTTCCGTGGCAGCCCATAACGAAACGCGAGGTGTCCACCTCGCATAGCACTACGAGCCGATGCAATCGTCAGCCGTTGACAGTGAGGGCGTGATGAATGGAATTACTGGGTTCCTGTCCAAACGACGCCAACTGCTTATGCGTCCAAGGAATCGGCTTGGGATGACCAGTGGATCCTATCCATCTCGTCAACTCAGGAAATCATCTCGGGTTCGCAGTCACCGCTTACCAGATGAATGGAGGATCACAGAGCGTGCGTTGTGATCGTACGTAGTGGGCAGCTCTACGTCTGCCTCATAGGCAGGGTCTGCTGCTTCGCCCTCGGCAGCGTAAAGGCCTTCAAACGTCGGTAAGTCGTGCACAGCCACCTGGCCGGCGGGGAGCAGCTCCAAGGCGCTCTGCGCAATCTCGCGGATGACGGCGTCTTGAGACAGGAACAGATCCGTGGTTCCGGTGCGCTGCAGCATGTCCGCAAGGCCGGCGGGACCATTGCGAGTCGAGACGACGAACGCGGTGCAGCCTGCCTTCAGAGCGCCGACAGCGGTGGTGAAGTACGTGATCGTGTCTGGATCCGGCACGAGGATCAGCACATGAATGGAGGGGCGCCCAGTGATGGGGGATGGGCGACTGTTCTCACCGGCGTTCGCGAAGATGGCGATCGTGGGTTGGGTCCCGTCCGCCTTCGTCCCACGCTTGTTCAGGCTGGACAGGACATAGCGCGCCGCGCGGCAGATGGCGCGGTGGGCGTTTGAGTAGGTGATGTACACGCGCTTCTCGCCGTCGTGGTAGGTGAAGAGCGGGAAGTTCGGGTTCTCCTTCGCGCACCAGTCGTAGAGTTCTGGGACGGCGGTGCCCGCCTTGATTAAGTCAAGGGGTTGGCGGAACTCGGTGGCAATATGGGAAGGCACGTCGGCGGGTGTGAGAGGCATGTTGTATACGCTTGGTGGGAAAAGAGTCGAGCTTTCTGGAGAAGAAGTGTTGAGCGGTGAGCAGAGTGGGGAACGTGAGAGCAGATGGGTGCAGCGGGGCTCCAGTCCTTTAAATAGAAGGACGACTTGGAGGAGCGCACGCGAACCACCAGATACTCCCATCGGATCAGGCGGTAGAACAAAAGTCGGACTGTCACATCCAGTGCTGCGGCCATTATTCTGCCTGACCGGCCAGATGCATCCTGGGAGGGAAAGCACACCGTGACCATATGTCCACATCACACTTGACGAACTGAACATGTTAGGTTAGATTGGTTCAGAGCTCACAGTGAACGTCATCACTCACGCATATCAGATCCTTTTGGTGCGGAAGAAAGCTTGAGGCGTGGTGAATATCTCAAGGCTCAATAACCATGGAAAGAGCGGTCCCAAATCGAAGGATCTGGAAGGGCAAATCTGCGTCCGAGACGCGAATCGCGGAGACAAATGACACGCTTCAGCAACACAAGCAGAGGAGAGGACAATCGTGGATGACGCACACCGACGAGAAGCCAGCATCGGACACGCCGGCAGGCGTACACAGTTCTCGGCAGCGACAAGCCTGCTAGCCTGGATCAAGCCTCCGACCGTGGTCAGATGCCCGCCAATCGTCGCGCGATCTCGCAACGGGTGGGAAATCCGAGTTTGCGGCGGAACCTTCTGTGACCCACTGTCGCCGCTGGTCAGTGCGCCAGGTCTCTCAAGACTGCAAGCGTTAGCCCCACAACCCCGTAGACCCACTGTGTCCGGATGACATGGATACGAGAATTGATCGGCCGAGACGGCTTCCTCGGACTCGTGGTGGTGGCAGTGGGGAACGTGTTGCGCATTGCATTTACATTCTGCGCCAGCCATGGCATGATATCATGCTTTTCCAGGTGGCCGAATGGACCCCGCTACAAGGTAGAACTGTTCAGCCGTCCGAAGGGCACGTATAGATGTACATCACACTTACGCGTGAACAAGCAGGAACAGTAAGCAGACGCCTGCCCGAGCTGGTACAAGTACATACTGTAGCTGTTCACAGCCTATTGAGAGGCTCGCCTGAGCGTGGTATGCACAGACCCACTCGTCCCCGGGCGGGCATGATCGGCGTTGTGGCGCCCAGCCGGCTATAGCAGGGACGCTCATTTCACTCCTCAAAACCCGCGTCGCACAACAGGTATGGTGGATAGCCACAGTCACAGTCCACCATAGTCATGATCAACGACTATCCTCGATATGTTTGTTGTCGGTCGAGAAAATCACCGATGCCGCGACGCTCCGTGAGTCCGTCTGGATCGCATACTCGAGTCCGAGCAACACGGGATCGTGCCGAGGCCCAGCCCGGCCTGACTAGCCGCAAACATTGTCTGCCCGATGCGCCCCGTCAGTGACCCTGGCTGCTCGACGAAGTCACTCACCACATGAGGCATGGAAGCACCCGGCGGCATCCATCGGGCAAACACCCATAGTATACAAAACAGTCGATCGCGTAACCAACATGATATCGTGGTGCACATGTCCCGGAGAATCGCCATCCAAACCCCTCCCTCGCCCTGCCCTCCCGGACCCAGACCCGGAACCGGATCCGCACTACTCACGGCCCGCCTCGCGCCCTGGAGGCTGCCATTGAGGCGCTCACCGGCACGTCGGTCGCGCTCGAGCGTGTGCTCGGCACGCGCGCGAGGAACTCGTCGACCTGCCCGTCCGCGCTGTCGAGCGGGACCTCGCACACGCCGAGCTCCAGGTACGGCAGCTCCGGGTGCGCGCGCCCGTACTCGCTCGCCTTCTTCGCCGCCATCGAGAGCGCGAACGGCATCGCTACGAGCACGGCAACGCGCGCCTGCGGGTCCGCCGAACCTGCAACCGCGGCCGACGAAGAATTCGGCGAGGGGGAGCGGGCGGCCTTCTCGGAGAGGTCGGGGCTGAGCATCCGCATCGTCGCCGACGATGGTCGCGGGTCGGCTGGTATGGGTGTGCTGGAAGTTGGACGTTGGGGAAATGGTGCAGAAGACGGGCGGGGTGAAGATGGAGGAGCGTAGGTGGAGGGCGGTTGTGAGCTTCGTCGATGTCCTCGGCCAAGCCACCGCAATGGCAAGAACCGGGAGGTAGGTTGAGGTTGAGGTATCGGGGAGAGAGATATAGGGGTATCCGGACGGGATGGTCGTGGCGGCTTTAACAGCCTACACGACACAGGCTACACATCCGTGAGTCAATCGAGCGTGAGACGATCCAACAGTAATAATCCACAATGAGATGCGTACCATCATCTTCCTCCACTCGACTATAAGCCCATCATACCTGCTCTCCCTCCTCTTCTCCTTCTCTATCGAGGGCCTGCCCTCCTTCTCTCCCCACACAGCTGCAGCATCCTGGTCCTCCCCTTCCGGGACGAGTGAAACCTGGTACATCTTCGGCCTCCTTCCGATGCGCGGCCGGACAGGCAGAACGTACGTCCCGTTCGCGATCGCCTCCGCGAGGAACGCGCGCTGCCGGCGTCGGATGACGTACGAGCGCGTGATGATCGTCGCAGAGACGAGGAGGAGGAGAATGAGGGTGGCTGTGATGAGGATCGATTCAGCAACGGTCGAGACGTTGGTCATTACTTTCGACGAGAACGTGGGCGTCAATGTAGGCGTGGGCGCATTCGTGAGCGGGGGCGCGGACGTGAGGGTAGGCGTGAAGGTAGCAACGCCCGTGGGCGTGGTCGCGAGCGGAGTCCTGGATAAGGGTGTGGAGGGTGCAGGAGCTCGCCGAGTGTCATTGGGAAACAGAGGGGGAGAGAGGGGACGGTGGTGACCGCGCGATGGGTATTATACGCCATACCGATGCCCAAAGACGACTTAGAGCGTCGTCGAGATGCTCGAGCCCCCGCACGCAGTCGAGGCAATCTAAGACTCGATCGGGCGCCTTTGCCCGACGGAGACCAGTCCTGGTCCGGGGAATGTGCACGGGACGCACACGATTCGCCCCGAACGACCCAACCCAGCCTGCGTCCTACGCTCTACTCTGAAATCCGGCCTAACACCGCCCATAACCTCCGGCTCCACGACATGGCCGGACAGAAGCAAAGTGCTCACCTAGGAAAGTGTACACTGCGGACAAAAGAAGTGGTCCCACTCAGCAACGGCACCGTAAGATTGCACGGGCGCAGACAGCGTCCGGAAAAGACATGGACGCACAGTACAGCGACGCAGATGACGTCAATGTGGGCCCAGTTCCCGTTGATTCATTCTGGCCATCCTGGCCTCCGGGCGGCGGAGACGGCTGAGACCATCCCGAGGACGAGCCCGCCGAGGGAGGGGACGGGGAGGGCGTCGTCGAGGACATCGGGGAACAGAAACAAGCAGGAGACCAGCTGCCGAACCCTGCAGGGCAGGACGGAGTTTGATCAGGCGCAGACACGGCAGCTAGACAGATGCACACGCCCGGGCGCTAAGTGGTTGTTCTGCGCGGAATGGCAGATGGGACCGAAGCACCCGCCCGCGGGCGTGTAAGCAGCTTGCCCACCGGTCTGTGCGCGCGAAACCTGCATCCGAACCGACCGCACCACACCAACTTGGGCTCTCTCGAAGCCACGGTCACGACGGAAGAGATTGCGCGCGTGCATGCATCCTGATGGATGCGAGACAAGATTAGACCCGCAGCAGCGGACCGCGACAGCAACAAAGCGGAGAAACCATGGAGGACATGCAGCGTGTGCGCGAGACGGAAAGGGTGGGAGCATGAGGCCCTGTGCGGGTGGCCAGCGAGAGCGTATCACGGACGAGTGGGTCATAACAGGGAGGTCTCCAGAGAAGCCCATTGGGAGCTATGTCGGACAGTACACACGCTCGCTGCGCGTTGGCAGGGGTGAGACGCCAGAAGCGGAGTTGGGTAGCCAGTGCGGAGTTTGTCTGACAGTTATAGGACCGTGTTGAGTTGTTGTATGTCAGCTCGTCGAACCACGCCATGCGAGCCGGCGGGGAGGCAATATGTTCGTGAGGAGAAGCCTAGCGTCTGAGAGGAGGCATAACGATATTCTTGCCCAGGATTCGAGCGAAGCTCCGCGTCAAGCTCAACGTCCCGTCGGGTGTTGAGACATTTGCACCACCTTGAACCGAAGACCTGCTTTTCGTAAGACCTGGCCAGCCGAGGGGTAACAAAGACCACAGGTGAGAAAGCGGCGTGTATCTGCACTTCATGGGTGTCCAGTCCATAGAACCATGTTCTGGAGTGTCGCGTCTGCCAGAGACGTTGACAGCAGCAAAGAGTGTGACAGGGCAGCTTGGCAGTACGTGTTGTCTCTGGCTGCCACCACAGAGTCATAAATTGTTAACGTTGTCCGCAGAACGACCGTGAGCCCCGTGATATATACTGCTATGGGCTCCCCTACGCTGGAGAAGCGTCGTATTCCCTTCTCAACCGCGAGTTTGTTGGCCCGACGGCAACCGGCATAGATAGGCCTGAGGGAATATGGGGAGGGAGGAACCCTTGAGGACGCGCCAGAAAGGTAGAGGCCAATCGCAAAGCGACACAGAAGACTGTACCTGACCGGCCGAAGCCCACAGTGAGGTAACTGGTAAGTTGCTCACGGTCTATGTGATGTTTGCTGGGAGTGCCTGGCGTCCAGAGGCCCCGAGCCTCGAGGGAGATTTCGCAGGTTGGCCGGTGCCGGCAAGTCCAACCGCATACAGTGAGTCCAAATTGTCCCAGCAGGAAGAGATTCTCCCCAGCACGTCGTATAAGAGAGCGAGGTCATGCAGCACATCGTGGCAGAAAGCAAGATCGTTGAGTCTTGCAGCGAGGCCGGCGGCGCCTGCGCTATCTGCGGAACGGCCCGGAAACTGTAGCAACAGCACTTCGACGAAATTCGTGCCATGTCCTCACTAGTGTCATATCCCACCCACCATCCATTCCTGTGGAAGCACTCAGTCTCAAGGTGAATGCAAAGCCTTGATACAGACGGGGAGTGCTCAACGAGAGCGTGCTATCGGATTATACATGGACAGTGGACACCGGAGCGAACGGCGATCTATTGACAGACAGACAGGAAGAAACAGATGCGAGGCAAGACGAGAAGGACGATTAGAAGCCAGAGTCCGGCAGAAGATCAGGGAAATGCGGCGATACTTTTGTTCACCTACCGAGCATTAGTTCACTGGTAGATGAAGTTGTACCTGAGACGTCTTGGTGAGTACGTGTGTCCAGCTGCGAGCGCTGTGGCAAACATACCTAGAAAGGAGATGTGGGATTGCGGAGAGCTGAGGACCATATCTGCACGGATGTCAATACGCACGAGGCAGCGCATATATTGGCATGCTCACCGTGCGGCGTTGTCATAGAGCTCGAAAAGGGGAATGGCGAGTAGTTTCATATTCTTCGGGACGGCGAGGACCTCTGCACGTCGCCAATACGCGCGTTAGCCCTCTCTGGGAGCGTGAAGAGTATGGGGAACTGTATGACGTACTTCGTTCGGGCATCTGGACCAGGAACAACTTTTTGCACTCCTTAGGCTTGGTTATATGCGCGGGGATGAACGGGTACTGGAACACACATGGCGCATTCTCGTCAGCCAGCTGGCTTCCCCCCCGCAGTGGACATAGGCGCGGGGGTAGGACGTGAACACGCACCATGAACGTCTCAAAATTCGGCCGCCACCACTGCGCGAGGCAGTCTCCGATCTCCCACTCGTTGTCCACGCCGTGCGACGCGTTGAACTGCTTCGAGTCTGTGGGCGGCGCCAGACGCTCGTCCAGTCGCTTCTTCAGACCCTCGATCTCGTCCTCGCCGGGCTTTAGGTAGTCGCCGGGTCTGTGCGGCGCGCACCGTCAGTATGCAGTCCAACTCGCAACGCAGACGGATGATTGTGGGCCAGGAAAAGATGCAAGGGGCGACGTACAGCTTGAAAAACGCGTTGGCAATTTGCAACATGAGAATGTGGGGGTGTCCGTGGTCGTGCACGACGAGAATGCCCTCGACCGTTCTCCGCATGCCAAAGTCTTCATAGTTGTTCTGCAACCGCTGCAGCCGCGCGGACACCGAAGGGTCCTCCTCCGGCTGCGCCTCCTTTGTGCTGCAGAACAAAGGCGCGTAAATACACCGCTCGTTCGTTCGTGCACCAATCACCGGGACGTGCAGCGTACCTGAAGGTGAAGTTGGAGAGCGGGTACCTGCGAGGTGTCAATGAGTAGTCCTTTGTAACAACAGAACGAGAGGTGCGCGCACAGGGCGATCGTGTTGGACATGGTGTGTGGCGGATGCGTCGTCGTAGACGTTGAGCTCGCCGACCATGTTCCCGAGCGCATCGGGCCCATGGGCGCCTGTCCTTGTTTGTCGTGACGCCATGGCACGTGGCCGTTTTAGTGAGTGGCCGAATGTGCCCGTCTTAAGCGACCTCTGCCAGGTTCTCGAAGCTCAGCACACTCGTCAACACCTCTATCGAGCTCTTGTCTGAGATGTTGTGTTGCGTATACATACGCCAATTTTGGACGCTAGCATCGAACTTCGCGCTCAGCCAACGATGACGCGTCTGACCTGGAACAGTAATTGCCAGACCCGTTGACCTAAAGTGTACTACCATCTCGCTCATCCTCCTTTCCTGGCCATTGCCATTCAGCAATGTGTGTCGCCATACCACCGCACTGTTGTCTGAAATCAGAGGGAAGACGTCACACACGATGAAGCACACCTTAGGTATACAACATTCTGTGCACCCGGCTTCGTTGGCGACCCTGAACCTGTACCCAAAAGTGCTGATTACTAACGCCCAAGTGAACACTCAGCACCATTGGAGGTAGTTCAGGTTAAACTCGACCGCTGGACAGTGGGGCATGTAGTTCAACGCAAAAGATATCAACGGGAGAGCAGTCTCGTGGTGGGCACTTCTCCGCAAAATCAAGAAACACTGTCAAGGACATCGAAACGTCGCCGGACTAGGATCTCAAACTCAAGCGCTGCCCCACCTCTGGTAGGAACACTCCATGGGTCCGGATGGAAACGTGTCGGCGCGCAAGGTGTACTCACACTTGGGTAGGAGTGTGTGCTGGCCAAAGGGAGGATATCGCGCTCAAACAGCTAGACGCGAGTGGTTCCGACGTACGTCGAGCCTATTTTACCGCAATATACGTAGTATGACATGCTTGGCTCTCCCGACTCCTGCAATACGTCGAGACCACCAAGTCCACACCGTCGGAAACAGCTCGCTCGGTGGCAGATGATCGCGGTTGCCTCCTCTGCAAAGCCGCTTCAAATGAACGCCAAACGGCCCCCGCGGCGCAAGTCCATCTGCGCGGACTACAGCTCAGGAATCGACAAGATGTACGGAGACGTCGAGAGCAGCGCGCACAGCGAGCTCGAACCGCCCGCACCATGGGACGGTCCTCGCGCACCGCTGTTCGTGCGAGACGTCGTCATCAACACTCTCAAGCGCACTATCTCGGACAGCGCGGACATCTTCTGGAGCAGCAGCGACAGGTAATCAACCCCCTTGCTCAGGGGTCACGAATACTCACCACGTCCTTCCAGCCGGCGAGTAACACGCATCCGGAACATCATCTCGCGCGCGATCCCCAAGACCAACCAGGACGCGGCCCGGCGCGTGCCCAGCAGCGCCGTCTTCGACGCGCCCCCGATCGCCTCCCTCGCCGCGAAAGTGTCTACACTCGTCCATCTCGTCCGCTACAATCAGCTCCGGAAGCACGGACGACTCCCAAGATGTGTGGCACTTCGTCGGAATATACTATGCGTGTCCCCGACCGTCTTGCATCCCTCGGTTAGCGTCCTGCTGGAGCCCTGGATGTCGTGCTGATCACGGGCAGCTTCGATTGCGAGCGCTCGAGCACTCTGCTTCGGGATGCCAGTATCGCGCGGGTGTACGCGTTCAACCGCAAGGGTACGGATGCGCTCGCGCGCCCGCAAGCGCAGTTCCACACGCGGTGTTTGGACGACCAGCTTCTCGACGTGCCGCAGATCAAGGTAGTCGAGGACGTATTACACGAGCTCGCACCGAAGCTGTTCGAGGAGACTAGAGGAACCTAGACGCATATCGCGCGCAATGGTGAACGGCATGGTCGCATGCAGTAGGGGCGAGGTGGCTGCTTGCAGTGTGTACAGCGTGGGGGTCGACTTCAACCTCTCGCTGTCCTCGTTCGGGGTCTACCTGCAAGGCGCGCGGAACCTGGTCGACCTCGCGATCAGCTCGCCTTTCACGCAGGCACCCACCATCGTCAGCTCTGTTAGCGTCTTCACGAGTGCGTAAAAGCCTGCTGTAATCGACCATTCCACTTATCCGTTGTTTGTCCCTCAAGACTACGGGGGCCTGGCCCCTGCGCCTGAGGCGGCACTGGATGACCCGGCATCTGCGTTTGGTGCGGGGTACTCGGAGAGCAAGTGGGTGACGGAACGCGTGCTGCAGAACGCTGCGGAGGAGCGCGGCATCCACAGCATAGTGATGCGCCTCGGACAAGTCGCGGGGGACAAGACCGGGCACTGGAACGAGAAAGAATGGTTCCCCGCGCTCGTAAAGTCGGCGCAAT